>OX465045.1:237406-239906 GCA_949841015.1 Aplysina aerophoba
TCCTCACAGACACTGCACTGCACAGCTCCATGCCTCCTGTGATGCAGGCAGACCAGCTGAGGTGCACACAACTGTGAGGACTCACACACTCACATTTGGCGTTGATGTGTCCCTCGACATTCCAAAGTGTGTTTGGATCACTGATCTTGTTAACACATGTCACCTCGTGCTGCTCCCAGCCCCTGTCACAGGCAGGGCGAGATGGGAGGGGAGAGGTCGGCAGTCTTGCTGTCTCAAGCTCAGACAGCAGATACACACAGTGTGCATGTGTGTATGTGCGTGTGTGTGCGTGTGTGTGTGTGTGTGTGTGTGTGTGTGTGTGTGTGTGTCACACACTACCACCAACATCCCTAATGACCTTAAGTATACTAACAGCACCATCTCTGCAGCTACACACACACCATCTCTGCAGCTACACACACACCATCTCTGCAGCTACACACACACCATCTCTGCAGCTACACACACACCATCTCTGCAGCTACACACACACCATCTCTGCAGCTACACACACACCATCTCTGCAGCTACACACACACCATCTCTGCAGCTACACACACACCATCTCTGCAGCTACACACACACCATCTCTGCAGCTACACACACCATCTCTGCAGCTACACACACACACACACACACACACACACACACACACACACACACACACACACACACACACACACACACACACACACACACACACACACACACACACACACACACACACCATCTCTGCAGCTACACACACACACACACACCATCTCTGCAGCTACACACACACACACACACCATCTCTGCAGCTACACACACACCACCTCTGCAGCTACACACACACACACACACACACACACCATCTCTGCAGCTACACACACACACACACACACCATCTCTGCAACTACACACACCATCTCTGCAGCTACACACACACCACCTCTGCAGCTACACACACACACACACACACACACACACACACACACACACACACACACACACACACACACACACACACACACACACACACACACACACACACACACACACACACACACACACACACCATCTCTGCAACTACACACACACCATCTCTGCAGCTACAAAGACACCATCTCTACAGCTACACACACAGCATCTCTGCAGCTACACACACACACCACCTCTGCACATGACAGCAGCAGCCCTACATATATTCAGTTTATGTCATAGAGACTGACAAAGACCTTTGTGGTCGAACTGTATCGCTCACACTGAAATTGTTGCTACGTGTAAGCTCAACATCACTGTACTCAGTTCAAGTCTGACAAATGCGTGTGTAACTGCTGTCACTGCCAGAGTGCTGAGGAAGGCCCTACCAGTGGGGCTACCATGATTGGGAGGACCGGACAGCTTTGTAGCAGTGGAGATGGAGTGCCTCATTACAGCAGCTGCCTGGGTAACATCACTTCCAGAAGTGGGGGGGGGGAGTCAGCTTAATGACCAAATTAGAGCTAAATTGGCTGTGCATGACCACTGCTGATCTGTGATGCATGTTGCACATACAGTATGCCAGTACAGTCACGGAAGCCAATGTTTTTTCAATCAGCGGACGAAGCAGGAGATGGGGGACAAAGGCCTATCACAGTCCCTCTCAAGTGTGCTGCAGCTGTTCTCTGTACACATGGGGGGTGGGGGTGGGGGTGGCGTGGGGGGTGGGGGGTCCTGGCCACCTGGGGAACCATGCCAGGTGGGCTCTGCTGCAATACCCACACACACACAGGTGCTCGTCCATTATGCAATGACACATCCCCACACTATGCAGCCACCTGCACAATAAATAGTACCACCACCAGGTGGCAAATAGTGGTCAGTTGTCCACAACACCAGCACAACCTCTCCAATAAGACCACCTCTTCTTTCCAATAAGACCATAACACACCGGCCCAGACCACACTACGCATTCGTCAGATCCCTTCACATGCAAAGCTGGCTGCACTGTCTTTGTTATGTGTAAATAGCTGCCCGATGTCTACAGCTCGACAGACAGGTTGTCAGCTTCCTCGCCATCTCAAAACCACCCCCTACATGCCACCTCCAACCATGCACAACACTAGCAGAAACTGTTTCTGAGAAACCCGCACTGAGACAGTGTGATGACGTCATAACTGTGTACGCATGCACACAGATCATTTCAGACAAACTGCTACTAACATGGGGTGCCTCCCGTCCTAGTGTCAGTGTCCAATAGTCAGTCGCCAAGAAGGAACCTCAGTTCATGTTCTCACTAGACACCTTGTCTGCCTGTCTCACCCAGCAACCAGCGCAAGGTCACTGGGAGCCACACGACTGGTTTGGCCACACTACAGTCCACACCTAGCCAGTACTGTACAAATCAGCTCTCACATTACTAGCACACCGCACACACACCTCACACCACACCTTATACCACACCTCACACCAGACCTCACACCACACCTCACACCACACCTCACACCACACCTCACACCACACCTCACACCACACCTCA
>OX465045.1:244906-337406 GCA_949841015.1 Aplysina aerophoba
TGTGTGTGTTGTGTGTGTGTGTTGTGTGTTGTGTGTGTTGTGTGTGTTGTGTGTGTGTGTGTGTTGTGTGTGTGTGTGTGTTGTGTGTGTGTGTGTGTTGTGTGTGTGTGTGTGTGGAGACTGACCTCAGGGCAAAGGATAGCGTGCTCCCTGAGATGAACAGCCACCACCACCACTCGAGGGAGAAGGGCTCGTTGCTACACTCCCTGAACTTGAAGGTTGTCATGGCAGCAGCGGTAATGAAGCAGATGAGGGGTGGGTCTAGTAGGATGTACTGCGACAGTGACAGTAGACCAGTGTCTGCCAGTGGGCAAAAGTGAGGTGGGGGAGGGGAGGGGAGGGGGAGGGGGAGGGGGAGGGGGAGGATCTTGGCAGTTGCAAATGCTTTGATCAGTAAAAGGGTTACAAGGACCAAACAACTTCAGTTTGGTTGATAGGTAAAATTGCTGTGTGTGTTTGCGATTTCGAAAGAATCTGAGCTTCATCACAGCATAGGGAGCCTGATAGATAGGGCTCACCCAGGTCCGAAGACCGATAGATTGTCTGGGCCGTTACTGTCTGAAGACCTTTGAAACAGCAAAGGGAAAGAAAGAGATCATCCCCCTCTTTCTTTCCCTTTGCTGTTTCAAAGGTCTTCAGACAGTAACAGTCCAGATAATCTCTATCGGTCTTCAGACCTGGGTGAGCCCCATCTATCAGGCTCCCTATGCTGTGATGAAGCTCTGTTGGTAGACCCACTGTGCTCGGGGGGGGAGGGGAGCACTCACCACAGATGAGCAGGGTGGATGCGATGAAGGCTGCAGTGCAAGAGCGTGTGAGCTCATGCACTGTCATGTAGGCTATGGGTATGACCAGGGTACCAAACACAGCGCAGAGCTGCACAGGGAAGGGGGCAGGGAGGAGGAAGAGAATGTGAGGCATGAAGCTACGTAGAATGAAGTGGAGTCTCAGATAGTACAGAAGTGTGTGAACCAATTGTACATAATAACTTGCCACACTGTGACTGGCACCACCACTGACCTCCATGACTGGTGGGATTAGCTCAACAAGATCATCTTAGTACTTCCAACGATGCCCCAACTCTTGCTCCTCTGCCTGCACCTCGCCTCACTACACAGCTACCCCTCACAACCCCACCCCCTCACAACCCCACCCCCTCACAACCCCACCCCTCACAACCCCACTCCCTCACAACCCCACCCCTCAACCCCACTCCCTCACAACCCCACCCCCTCACAACCCCACCTCTCACCAGCCTCATGCCATAGTAGTGGTGGTCTCCATACTCCTCTCCGGGCTTCTCAAAGGGGAAGCAAGCGTTGTAGCCAGTCATGTAGCCACCAGCTGCTATCAACAGCTTCCCCAGTGGGGGGTGGACATCAAAGAAGAAAGTACCGTTCAGGTACCAACTGGCATGCTTGCCAAAGTGGGTCTCATCCCAACTGTACAGGGAAGGGGAGGGAGAGGAGGGGAGAGGGGAGAGGGGAGAGGAGGGAGGGAAGGGTGTGGTGTGCCTCACCTAAAGGAGACACTAGCCCAGCACACACTCTAGCCTCACCACCCACCACAGAGGAGACACTAGCCCAGCCAATCCACCAGTCTGTAGTTACGTAGGTGCGCCAGGCACTGTCATTGCCACACAGATATCCACTACTCACTGTACCCGCACTGCACATTCATTGAGTCACACTCTCTAACCTCACCGCCCACCCATACCCACACACTGCACACTCACCATACGTGGTCTGGCTCGCCCAACTTATACAACCTCGTCCCAAATGACAATAACAGGACAGCGACATAACCCACGACGACCATGGCGTGTGAGGTGTCTAGAGGAGATATGTAGAATAGCGCGGGAATGAACTTGGTCTGCCTCGCGGTTGGCTTCTTTCTCCTCGCGGTGCGAGGTTCTTGCGGATCAGAACAGTCGCCTCTTGGGGGGTCGGAAGGTTCAGAACAGTCGCCTCTTGGGGAATCGGAAGGTTGCGGCTTAGCGTGGTCTTCAGGATCGTCAGCATCGTCACCGGCTGCCTCTAAACTGTTCTTTTCTGGTTGAGGCTCGTCCTCTGCCTCGTTTTGAGGCGCACAAGTCTCCTTTTCATCACTCATTCCATCCACCGATGAAGAAGAGGCCATTTTCTTTCCTTAGGGATTTCCCCTTCTCTTGTAAGGTAAAATGGGGTACTCCGTGAGAACTTACTTTGTCGTCGCGTAATTACCAGTTGATAAGCGACAAACGTCCAACTTCGATATCAGGTACTAGCATCTATGTCCGCCTCGCACGCCACTACTAAACTAAATTGCGCTTACATTTCCTGAGATATTTGTAGAATTCTGACGATCGGTCAAAGAGAGGTGGATGGAGTCGTGTCTAGAGTGTCGACAGGGCAGTAGGTGGCAAACACGTTTCGAAATTTGGAGCAAGTTTCTGGTAGAATTAAGAGTCTTAGTGTGTACAGATCTACAATTAGTGACAGAAATTTTTTGTACGAACATTTTGTACCCCCACAAGAAGTTGCTTCTCTATCGCAGCAAGGAAGAATCGCCGCGGCTCAGCGCGCTTGCGAGGTACTCAGTATAGAGTAAGCATCGTGCTTGCCTAAGTACATCTTGATCGCAAGTGTACTGGCGAGTTACCTTACAGAAGTCATTTTTACGGAGTTACCCCACGTGATCTTATGTAGTGTCCGCGAAAATGGCTGCTTACCCCAAAGTACGATTCAGCAGTGCAGTTGTTACATGTTCTGTCAGCTAGCGGTACCAAATCGCTTACTTCGCCTTTTCCACTTCCCTTGTAGCCCATTCTGTATTCCTACTTCAGGAGCTCCTGCTCATGGAGAGTGAGAATAGGTAGGCGCTCTTCCACCAATCTATTGCCATCAGCTGATCATGAGTCGGGCTGAAACATGTATGCCATGTGGTCGGACTAATGGTGAATGTGCGGAATACTTGCTCCCTTCATTGCTTGATGCATCTGATGGCAGCTCTGGCATTGAAAGGGATCGACTACGAGTACAATGCGGTAAACTTGGTGAAAGACGGCGGTCAACAGGTGCACAGGTGTAGCATACGCTGCGTCTCTCCGCGGCAGTTCTTTGTTGTATGCCTGTGTGTGTACATGTAGCTGTCTGAGGAGTACAAGGCTGTCAACCCACTGTGCCAAGTACCCACCCTTGTGATCGATGGACACACCCTCACGCAGTCGGTCAGCCCAACGCCTCATGCACTGACCTGCAAGCAAGTACCTGCCCTCTTGCTGCTTGCCCCCCCCCCCCCCCCCCACACACACACACGCACACAGATGGCCATTATTGAGTACCTGGATGACACCAGGGGTCCACCTTACCTTGTACCAAGAAATGACCCTCTGAAACGAGCTCAGGTTGGAAGGAATGGAGCACTGCCATGCACTGATGTGTGTCTCAGGTGGTGCTGTCTTGTTCTCCACAGGTGAGGGCTACTTCAGACATCATTGCCTGTGGAATACAACCCATTCAGGTAAGCTGGCGTCTGCAGCTTGGCCAGTAAGGTATGGACACTACCAATGTAAGTACGTATGACACTGCTCTTTGTCTCGTAGAACTTGGCTGTGCTGAAGTATGTTGGTCCAGAGAGGAAGGCAGAATGGGGGAAGCACTGGATTGAGTCAGGCTTTGATGGTGGGCGCCTCCTACATACACACACGGGTGTACCGTGCTGTGCTATTCTGCAGCAGAGCCTCTGGTTGTACAGGATTGGAGGCCTCGCTTGCAAAGACAGCTGGGAGGTACTCTGTTGGAGATGACATCACAATGGCTGATCTTTGCCTAATCCCACAAGTCTACAATGCTAAACGGTTTGTCCTACTTGTCCTCCTCCTCCTCTTCCTCCTCCTTCATCCCCCAACCTCTCTCATTCACAGCTTTGATGTGAACGTGGAGGCCTACCCCACAATATCACGGGTGCATGACGCCCTCTCCCAGTTGGATGCAGTGAAGGCCTCACACCCTCAACGGCAGCTGGACTGCCCTGCAGAACTGAGGGCGTAACGCCTCTAAGGTGGTCCCAGGGCTTGGAAGCAAGGGTAGAAACAGTGTGTTGTGTAATAATGGTACAAAATTAGTTAATGCTTTGCGACCTAAACGCCACACCATCACACACCCAGCCAGTTCGTTACTTTAGGAGGCATGCTGTGGAGTGAGTCAGCCGTGCACTGCAGTTGAGTGAATATGCACATGATGAATTAAGCCAATCAATAGTCAGTACCGCTGCAGAACAGTAGAAACAGCACTGCTCCAGCGAGCTGCTGCATTAAAAACAGTCCATAAAGATGTAGTGTGCGTCCCACAGTGTCCATAGTGTACACCCGATGCACATCACCAGTGACATCAGGAGATGTGAGAATCATGACTTCTTGAAGTGCCGCAGAATAGGGTAAATGTTTTCAAATGCCTCAATGATCTGGCTCCTCTCCTTTGCACCGGTCAGGACCACCTTCCCCGACACAAACACCAGTAGCACAACCCGGGGCTTCACCATACGGTAGATCAGGCCTGGAAATAATTCTGGCTCGTAACTGGAGGGGAAGGAAGAACAGAGTACGTAAATAGGGAAGGGAAGGATGGGTGGATGAAGGAGAACAGTTGTGTGTGACTAATCTGTGACATATGCTGCACTTCAGTAGATGAGTCTGTCGGAGCTGGCGTGCTGACCTGGCAAACTGCCCGTGCTGGTGCATCAACCCCTCCAAGCGAATGGGGAACTTCACGTCACAGCTCCCAACCATGTTCTGGATCTTGAACTCTGTGAACTTTGCCTGTGCACAGCCAATCAAGTAGGCTGTTATGATGAAGGAATATCATTGAAGGGACAGACTGAAAGGAATCAACTTACAGGAAATCCAAGCTTTTGAATGACTCTAGCATACTTCCTTGCAGCCAGGCGAGAGAGGTCTTCGCTACACACACACAAACAGAAAGATGACAAGCATGACTGTGTTGACGTGACATGCTCACTCAGCCTATGACAGCACACACACACACACACACACACACACACACACACACACACACACACACACACACACACACACACACACACACACACACACACACACCTCTTAGCTCCGGTACAGACCATCTTTCCTGAGCTGAAGATGAGGGCAGTAGTGCGAGGGTCTCGAATCCTCATAATCACAGCTGCAAAACGCTGCATAGTAGACATACGTACAATATTCACAATCATTGTGGAGTGCACACACACACACACACACACACACACACACACACACACACAGCCCTCCCTCTCCTGGCACCTTGGGATTGTACTCTGCATTCCTGGCTCTTAAGGCAATCGTTTTGAGGTCCAGCTTGCAGCCCAGATTAACAGTGGACACAATATTCCTGCAAAGAGCAGTACACAACATCACACACATGCACACACACACACACACACACACGCGCACACACACACATGTACACACACACACACACACACACACACACACATGTACACGCACACACACACTGCAGTCACTCTCCACACTCAACCACAAGAGACCAAAGTGAACTGTGCTGTCAGCTTCTCATCTTGCCAAATGTGGAGACATGGACCAACTCACTGCAGCTGGGGCTCAATTCCTGAGCTCTCAGCAGAGAACACAGCAGGGCTGGGCACAGAGAACTGGTGTGGTGTGTTGGGGCCGCTGAAGTATCCCGGCGGTGGGACAGAGCCCACTTGAGGAGGAGTGGGAGCAGGGAGGTTAGATGGCGGGCGATGTGAAGGCGGAGGCATGAGCATCACATCTGCCGTCCCAGGGGTGGGCGTCTGCATCTGGAGGAAGGGGAATGCGCACCAAATGGCTTACACCAGTGACAGCAGAGGCTCGTGTAGTGATTGTGGGAGTGCTGCACTCCACATGACACCTCACAAACACAAACCAAACATGCACACAATACACAGACAATGTTGTTCCCCCCGGCATCTTCTCAGCCCAGCGAGGACCAACACTCCCCTGCATTTTATATCAAATCATATAAAATGAAGGGGAGGCAGCGATCCAGCAACGAGGAAGCGTGTAAGGACCACGCCATCACACTACCCTACACTGGACGCGTCCGTAGCACGCGTTGACTCACTCCTGCTAGAGCAGTGTTGAAGAGCCTGCTAGATGGTGTCAGGGGGGAGGCCATACTCCCCGGCGTGTGGTCTTCACGTCGCTCTCTTCTGTCATTGCTCATTCTTGACAATTCAATGCTTGCCTTCCCCTCTACCTTACAAAGTCCTATGGGATCAAGTACACATATAATGCTGTGGCAATTCAATACGCAGAAGCAGGCGTATGTACCAATACAAAAAGCTTCTCATTACGTCACCTAGCACGTGACCAGTGCTAGCGCGGAATCTCTGTTCGAGAGGCAAGCGAAGGTTTAGTTCCCTTTGCATGGCCACAGAGCCCAGCACAGGACAGGAAACAGCTCCAAAGCAGAAATATGCCCATAAGAGATGGAAGGAAATTTCAAGCGTCCAGTCCTCCGCTGGATCTGAGGCTGGACGAGCGGGTGTTTCAGGTTCAAGCAACCGGAGAAGTGTTCCGAGATTATGAGTGAGTGGGACGCTTCGGATGGGGCCTCTTGGTGACCATCTGTAGGCTTTTGTACCGCATAGTGATGCTCCTAAATGCACTCCCTGGTACTATATGGACCCCAATTAATAGATAGTCCGCATGTAATTAGCAAATTTCAGCAATTTTGAGATTGCTAGAGCTAAAACGCGCACATGTCCTTTCATTGGTAAAATGGCCGACCATAATGTGTTAAATATTGCGTGTTCGCGCGTGTACCACCCCAGCTTCCATCTTTGTCTCCCCTCCTGCCCCCTACCCAGATCCTTCTATAAGCGTAGTCTGCTCTGTAAGTCACTGGTCTGGAGCTGTGCGTACACAGGCAAATCGCGTCTCACCTTCAGCGAAGCGTTGAAGAGTGAGGAAGAGTCTCGTCGTCAGGTGGAGAGCCTGCCTGCACCCGTGAAGCGTGCCGTGCTGGAGGTGATCCACCACTGTCAACGGACCAGTCTATGGCAGCTGTTTGAGGAGCTGTGGACTCTGTTTAAGGATCGCTACTGGGAGGAGGAACAGGTTGAGGCAACCGTGGACAAGAGGAGGTGGGCGGGGTAGGGGAGTGGCATAGAGGGGAAGGGACTGCCAGCAGGTAGGTGTTTGTAGGAGTCAGCTGCTATCCTGACGTGTATGTCTGTGTGTGACATGTGTGATGCTGGACATTAAGACCACAACACCGAGTGTTCCAGCAGCTTATCTGTTACAGAATAGAGGTTCACAACCACGTCTGAAATGGACTAGGGGAGGAATTTTACGTGTTATTCACGCCACACAAGGTTCCTTGTTTTGACAGTTTGACAGACAAGTTGTTACAAAAGTGATCAATTAATATTCTGATTAAAAGTTGGTCAGTTTTGTAACAACTGAAGAAGGCCCTTTGGGGCGGAAACGTCTTGTTGTCAGAACAAAGAACCTTGTACCAGTGGATTACACTTGAAATTCCTCCCCCAGTCCAGCTCAATCCGTCTTAAGTGTGTGGATGGCTACTGTACCGCGTGTGACAGCAGCCAGGAACCCACTGTGGTAGTGTGCTCAGACTGTCGTTTGCTGGTTGCAGGTTGAAGGGGAAGGTGGTTGGAGTCATCTCTCCCCCACGAGAGTCACTCAACAGGACACCCTTGTCACCTCCAGGTGTCACCCCTGTCAACGGAGTGTCAAATACTGTACTGACACCATGTCCTCTGACAGCGTCACCTACTGCAGTGACACCATGTTCACTGGCAACGTCACCTATTGCAGTGACGCCATGTCCACTGACAGCGTCGGTTGGCGCCAAACCTCCCAAAGTGATCCTGGACTTGCCTGAACAGGTTACCACGAACAGCAGCTGTCTCTCCAGCAGCCAGGAGGAGGAGGAGGTGGAGAGGCCAAGTAGTGTTGGTGGCTACAACAGCAAGCCTTCGGTGACACAGAAGGCTCAGAAGAAGAAAGTGCCAAAGTTGCCCATTTGTGAGGCGGCAACTCTTGATCCGTCGCTATACCTGTACCGGGTGGAGGTGTGTGATGTGAGTGGGACCAGTGTGGTCGAGCTCCCTGGCACCTCCATTAGGTGAGACTGTGTGTGTGTGTGTGTGTGTGTGTGTGTGTGTGTGTGTGTGTGTGTGTGTGTGTGTGTGTGTGTGTGTGTGTGTGTGTGTGTGTGTGTGTGTGTGTGTGTGTGTGTGTGTGTGTGTGTGTGTGTGTGTGTGTGATGGTGGTGTGATGGTGTTAAACAGTGGGTGTGAGGTGATGTACGAGGTGACGTTGCATGTCACACATCATGTTCTACAGCCGACTGAGGAATACAATCACCAGGGAGAAGCTCCGCCTCTTTGTCCGCTTTGCAACCTACAAACAGGAGAGCAGTGACAAGTACCCTTTCCTTGTAAAGGTGATCCCAAGGGGACTTGGCGCCCCCTCGCCCTTTGTACTAGGAGTAGACCTACCTATGTCAGTGTGACTGGAGTTGAGTGTTAGTGAGAGACGTGATGCTCTGCAGTGATTGACTTTAAATTAGATTGCAGTAGTACAAACAGCAAAGTCTTAACCTGTGAGTCTCTCAGTTTTGTACCTGGCAAAGACCTCCGTGGTCGAAATGTACTTTTGCAATCTACTGTGCTACGTGAATGCTTGACATCACCACTGCCGTGCCCTGCACAGTTTGCTGCGGTGCGTGCAGTGCACAGTCATTCAGATCACTCAGAGATGGTTTCTACCTGCCGTAGGACAACCTCGTGGAGGAGTACCACCTCGGAAACCGCCCCTTTGCCCCAGGCCCTGTACAGGGTGCATCCCTGGCCACGCCCACAAAGTCTCCCAAGAAGAGGAGTTTCTCTCAGAGCTCCCTGGACAGGTTCCTGAAGGCAGGGCAAGGAGGAAGCACTCCACAGAGGAAGAGGAAGAAGCTGACCCTTGTGCTGGACAAAGACAGCCCCAAACTCAAGCAGCAGAAGAAGAAGCCAGTGACGCCCAAGAAACCAGAGCGCAAGTGGAGCAAAGACATGCTGAAGAAGATGCTGAAGCGCAAGGGCATGACCCCTAAAAGGAGGGAGAGGCTGGAAAGTGAGCTAAAGAAGATTGTGGAGGTGGAGAGGGAGCAGCGGAAGGCAGAACGGGAAGCTGAGCGTGAGAGGACGAAGGAGAAGAGGCAGCAGGTTAGCCAGCAGGGGTGATGTGGTGGAGGTATGTGTCCATGGTGGTGGGGATAGCGGTCCACCTCTTGCTCTGCCATTAGGAGCGCGAGCGGAAGAGGGAGGAGGAGGAGCGTGAGAAGGAGTGGTGGAAACCAAGAGAGGACCTCCTTTGTGATGACAGCAAGGTGTGCCTCAACTCCTATCCCTCTTCTGCTTCCTGCTCACCATACCGCCTTTCCTCTCCACCCAGCCCCTCCCCACACCAGAGCCCCTCCCTTTCAGATTGCCATCCCACCTGTTCCCAGACACTGTCATGGTGCTGGAATACTTGAGACTGTTCGGACCTCTCTTTGACATTCAAGGCTCAAATGTGGGCGGGGTCACTTACGGTGAGTGCGCGGGGTCACTCGGTGAATTGGGGGTTTGGACCAAATAATGGTCATGTGCAGATTACTTGTTTCGCTCTGCGGTGCTGGTGTTGCATTACGCCCCCTCACCCACCCCCCTCACCCCCCTCCTGTCCCATGCAGCCAAGTTGGAAGAGAGCCTAATGGAAGGTGACCCCAGCTCAACTCTGTTCCACCTGCTGCGTTTCCTCCTGCTAGCCCTGTTTGGCACCATGGAGGATGAGGAAGAGAAGGAGGTGGGGCTGAATGACGTTGATGTCAAGGTTGGGGCTGTCAGTGTGCAGCCCCTTGCCGTTCAGACCAGCCTCGCAACTGATGGGGAGACAAAGGGCCCACCAACTGGCGGCAAGGGAGGAGAGCAGGGTAGGGACTCCCCCCAGTTCAGTGACATGGCAACGCCAGCTGACCAAGAGACCCCCACAGGAGAGGAGAGTGAAGACCTGAGGCCAGTCTCTGCAGACAGCAGAGAGAGACAGGCATTCTGCACTGCTGCTGCCGTGTTTGCCACGCTGTCCCTGAGTAGCCAGGGGGTTCCCCTGCGCAGCATCCCACTCGACTTCTGCACCTTGCCTGAGGTGCTGCGACTCCATCTCCTCTCCTCCGGACAGACCAAGAGCAGTGGCGACTGCAGGGTGTTCCGACACCAGCGCAGAGGTGGCTACTCCCAGTGCGATGACCCAGGGATTGACTTCTGTCTCAGGAACCCTCAGCTGCTCTCCAAGATGTCCCGAGTCCCTCTGTACGACCTCCTACCGGAGGAGAAGTTGCTGGTGTTGGGTGTGCTGTGCCACCAACTGCTGACCTACAGCGTGGTACGGGACGCACTGGACGAGACCTACTCCAGTCTCAAGGCGGCTCGGAAGAGGTGTAGGGACATCCACTATGAGGTAGAGCGGCTTAGAAGGCCTACCAAGAAGAGGAAGCAGAAGGAACCTGGCAAGGTGGAGGAGGGGAAGGAGAAGTGAGTGTGTAGTGTACACTGGGGTGTGGGTGTGGTTGTGGTATTGTGTGCTGTGGTGTGGTGTGGTGTGCTGTGCTGTGGTGTGGTGTGGTGTGGTGTGGTGTGGTGTGATGTGGTGTGGTGTGGTGTGATGTGGTGTGGTGTGCTGTGGTGTGGTGTGGTGTGGTGTGGTGTGGTGTGGTGTGATGTGGTGTGGTGTGGTGTGATGTGGTGTGGTGTGGTGTGGTGTGGTGTGGTGTGGTGTGGTGTGGTGTGGTGTGGTGTGGTGTGGTGTGATGTGGTGTGGTGTGGTGTGGTGTGATGTGAGCATTCCTCTGCTAATGTTGTATTCTTTCTATGTGTTTCTGTGGCAGTGTGGATAAAGGGGAGAAGGAGGATGAGGAGGAAGAGGGAGAGGGAGAAGGGGAGAGGAGGGCCAGTAGTTCTGCAAAGAAAGCCAAACCTGCCAAAAGGAGACGTAGTCTTTCAGGAAAGACAAAGAATAAGTGAGCTTCATTTGTTGCATGGTCTCCTGGTGGTACTGTAAAGGTCTCCTGGTACGTGCAGAGTGGCTTAATTGTTAGCTTGTGCTGTGTGTCTGTCCGTACAGGGTCAGAGGTGCCAAGGAGGAAGCGGGCAGCCCAGCCACCGACAAGGAGGGCAACACAGAGCAGTGCGTGGTGCACCACAGTGTGTGTGTGTGTGTGTGTGTGTGTGTGTGTGTGTGTGTGTGTGTGTGTGTGTGTGTGTGTGTGTGTGTGTGTGTGTGTGTGTGTGTGTGTGTGTGTGTGTGTGTGTGTGTGTGTGTGTGTGTGTGTGTGTGTGTGTGTGTGTGTGTGTGTGTGTGTGTGTGTGTGTGTGTGTGTGTGTGTGTGTGTGTGTGTGTGTGTGTGTGTGTGTGTGTGTGTGTGTGTGTGTGTGTGTGTGTGCATGTTTGTGCCATTGCGCACGTGTGTGACTCATAACCTTGTCTTGCAGGATGGAGGAGGAGGCCTTGCCAACCGAGCGGATCCAGGAGCTGGAGCGAGAGCTGGAGGCAGCAATGGCCGAGGTAGCCAAGCACTCTGTGGCAATCAACTTGCAGCCCTTGGGCCAGGACCGCTGGCACCGGGTCTACTGGTGGTTCCCCTCCATGCCCGGGCTGTATGTCGAGCAACCGCCGGCAAGGGACGTCTACCTTCCAACGCCCGTCAGGGCTGCAGCAGCAGCAAGCGTGATTGCGGCAGGCCCCACCTACAAGCCCAACCACGCCCCCAAGCCCCAGTGGTCCATGTACCCAGTTGAAGAGGAGCACTTCACTGAACTTCTGGAGGCTCTCAACCAACGCGGAGCCAGAGAAAGCGTCCTGAGGAAGAGGCTGGCCTCACAGAAGGACACGATAATGTTCTCAACGGAGAAGCTACTGAGGAGGAGGGAGGTCAAGTCAGAACCTGCCCTGTATGACTCTGCGGAGGACTACATGGAGCTGACACTGCGGGAGTGTCTGTTGGAGGTTGAGGATAATGTGTACTGCGGCAACCTGGGGCACGTTCGGAGCAAGGAGACTCGTGCAGAGTGGCGGGCAATGCTGGAGCACTCTAACACTGTGGCCAAGTATGAGCGGAGGAAGGCAGAGGGAAAGGGGAAGCGCGAGAATGGAGCCAAATCGGAGGGCGGGATGTCGGCCGAGACTATGGAGGTGCTGGTGGAGCCAAGTGGCGAGACATCCGTCCAGACATGCCTGTCATCCCAATCTTCCCGCACTCAAACGCCACTTCCTCAGTCTCCAAACTGCCCTGCATCTGGCACTGCCTCTGGTGTGTCAAGTCCTCTTTGTAGCCCCATCGTGAGGGAGCTCGCTGCAGCCATGCTGCAGATTGAGGAGGGGGTGGAGAGACGGTTTCTCAAGAATCCTCTTGGGACTGCAGTTGAGGAGTCCACCAAGGGCAGACAGCGGCGCAAGGCTGAGACAGTGAAGCCCCGTGAGCCTTGTCTGAAGCATTGGCAGTCCTCTCTGGGCTCTAGCACCAGCCTCTCCCAGCTTGCCATCCACTGGTACACGCTGGAGCGCTCCATAATATGGAGCAAGTCTCTCATGAACCTACGCTGTCGCAAGTGTTGCAAGAAGGGAGGGGACGAGTATCTCCTCCTATGTGACGGCTGCGACAACGGCTTCCACACCTACTGCCTGGCCCCGCCCCTGCTGGAGATCCCTGAGGGCAACTGGTTCTGCAGCAAATGCAAGCCTGCGTCTCCCGTCAAGCTACGACGTGTGTCGGGAGTGCAGAGGAGCACCTCTCAGGAAACAGACGAGGAGAGTTCTGATGACCGTTTGAGTGAGGGAGAGAGTGTGGAGTCGGGGGAAGAAGTGGGGAGAAGTAGGCAGAAGAATAGAAGGAACATTCCCCTACCACGCAGGAGCACCAGGATACAGGAAAAAAGGTGATTCCATTGCACTTGCGTTTTGTACTTCACGTCCCTATTCCAGAGTGTTGACTCATCCCCATTTCCACTTGCTGTTTAGTGGCATATGTCTCCCACTTTAATTCTCTTGTCCCTGCTTTCAATTTGTATAGACCCCAGGCAGATGACTCAGACCGAAGTGAAGAGGAGAGTAGTGATTCTGAAGAGTCCACAGATGAAGAGGGCAGCAATGATGCACTTCCGGGACTGCAGGAGAGAACAGAACGTGTCCTTGAGGAGCTGCGGTCTGCAAGCCGAGGGACACGTGCCCAGAACGCCCGCCTACAGCAGCTCCACGAAGCACTGCTGGACGAACTCATGGGCCACCCTGATGGTTGGTTCTTTGAAAAACTGCCCAAGAAGTCAGAAGTGAGCAACCGGGAGTAGCTTGCTGGATGACTGGGGGGGGGGGCAAACCTAGTGCTTCCACTACTCTCCCTCCTATTCCCTCCTCCCTCTCATCTCCCACTCCTCCCCACTCACACACCCCTTTACCTCTCTACCACTCACACACGCCCACACCCCTCCCAATTCCACCCCATCACACTCACTCCCCTCCTCTCCCGTCATCTCTCAGGCCCCCACGTACTACAAGAAAATCCGTAATCCAATGGACCTGCAGACCCTGAAGGTCAAGGCCATCACTAAAGGCTTCCTGAATGGAGAGCTTTTTGTGGACAGCGTTCAACAGATCTTCTCCAACTGCCGACTATACCATCCCGCAGAGAGCGAGGAGGCTGAGTGTGGCCGTAGGCTGTGCGAGTACTTTCAGGGCCGACTGGTTGAACTCGGCCTGACACCCAAAAAGAGTGGCAGCTCAAGAAGAGGGAAGCGGATCTCCAGTGGAGAGGAGGGAGGACGAGAGGAGCCTGGCCCTGTTCCAGAGAAGCTGCTGACTAAAACATGGCTGGCAGTGAATGAGCTGCGTGAGGGCCAGAGAGGCACTCGCCAGCTCAAGGCAAAGTTCTCAGCCGTCCACGAATGCTTGTTAGAGGAGCTCTGTGTGCACCCTGACAGCGCCCCCTTCCTCAAACTGCCCAGCCGGAGGCAGGTAAGAGACATTGCAGTAAGTATTGCTGTGTGCTACCCACACCCCATCCCTCTTCTGCTCGCCCCTCACTGCCAACCACTGTCAGCATGGTGCCTCTCTCTCCTATGTTTCCTGTGCGTGCTGCAGGAGCCAATGTACTACGAAACAGTGGAAGACCCAGTCGACCTGCACGGACTGAAGGTCACGGCCAAGAAGGATGGGTTTGCATCACACGACCAGCTCATCAAGCAGCTACGACTGATAGTCAGCAATGCGCGAGAATTCTTTGGACCCCGCAGTGCCCAGGTGAAGTCCGCCAACAGCCTTGAGAGCTACTTGAATGAGCGCCTGAAGGACCTGGGACTGGAGTCGGGGAGAAAGAGGAGCAGGCAAGGCAGAAGGAAATAACTGTGTCCGGGCTGTTTCCGCTGATGGGCTTGTGACCGCTTGACGTGATTGCACAACAACTAATACTGTGGGGTGTTGTTGGGTACCATTTTAATTTATCCTAAGGAGGGTTGGTTTTCATTATGTGGAATGTGAGTACGCATACACTCAAGTGCTCTGTCAGAGGGAGTGCATGCACTGTACTGTGAGCTGTCACGCTGCATGCACTGTACTGTGAGCTGTCACGCTGCATGCACTGTACTGTGAGCTGTCACGCTGCATGCACTGTACTGTGAGCTGTCACGCTGCATGCACTGTACTGTGAGCTGTCACGCTGCATGCACTGTACTGTGAGCTGTCACGCTGCATGCACTGTACTGTGAGCTGTCACGCTGCATGCACTGTACTGTGAGCTGTCACGCTGCATGCACTGTACTGTGAGCTGTCACGCTGCATGCACTGTACTGTGAGCTGTCACGCTGCATGCACTGTACTGTGAGCTGTCACGCTGCATGCACTGTACTGTGAGCTGTCACGCTGCATGCACTGTACTGTGAGCTGTCACGCTGCATGCACTGTACTGTGAGCTGTCACCCTGCATGCACTGTACTGTGAGCTGTCACGCTGCATGCACTGTACTGTGAGCTGTCACGCTGCATGCACTGTACTGTGAGCTGTCACGCTGCATGCACTGTACTGTGAGCTGTCACGCTGCATGCACTGTACTGTGAGCTGTCACGCTGCATGCACTGTACTGTGAGCTGTCACGCTGCATGCACTGTACTGTGAGCTGTCACCCTGCATGCACTGTACTGTGAGCTGTCACGCTGCATGCACTGTACTGTGAGCTGTCACCCTGCATGCACTGTACTGTGAGCTGTCACCCTGCATGCACTGTACTGTGAGCTGTCACCCTGCATGCACTGTACTGTGAGCTGTCACGCTGCATGCACTGTACTGTGAGCTGTCACGCTGCATGCACTGTACTGTGAGCTGTCACGCTGCATGCACTGTACTGTGAGCTGTCACCCTGCATGCACTGTACTGTGAGCTGTCACGCTGCATGCACTGTACTGTGAGCTGTCACCCTACATGCACTGTACTGTGAGCTGTCACGCTGCATGCACTGTACTGTGAGCTGTCACCCTGCATGCACTGTACTGTGAGCTGTCACGCTGCATGCACTGTACTGTGAGCTGTCACGCTGCATGCACTGTACTGTGAGCTGTCACCCTGCATGCACTGTACTGTGAGCTGTCACGCTGCATGCACTGTACTGTGAGCTGTCACGCTGCATGCACTGTACTGTGAGCTGTCACGCTGCATGCACTGTACTGTGAGCTGTCACCCTGCATGCACTGTACTGTGAGCTGTCACGCTGCATGCACTGTACTGTGAGCTGTCACGCTGCATGCACTGTACTGTGAGCTGTCACGCTGCATGCACTGTACTGTGAGCTGTCACCCTGCATGCACTGTACTGTGAGCTGTCACGCTGCATGCACTGTACTGTGAGCTGTCACCCTGCATGCACTGTACTGTGAGCTGTCACGCTGCATGCACTGTACTGTGAGCTGTCACCCTGCATGCACTGTACTGTGAGCTGTCACGCTGCATGCACTGTATTGTGAGCTGTCACGCTGCATGCACTGTACTGTGAGCTGTCACGCTGCATGCACTGTACTGTGAGCTGTCACGCTGCATGCACTGTACTGTGAGCTGTCACCCTGCATGCACTGTACTGTGAGCTGTCACGCTGTTAGATAAATAACGCCTTCACACCCGGCGGCTTTCCGTAATTTGCATAGCTGTAGATAGTAGATCTATGGCTGTATCTATAGAGAAGGCGTAACTCGTCACTCGTCAACTTACATGCTGCGCACTGTGACGTCACTTAGCCGCACTGATTAAAAGTCTTATATATTTACGTATTTTTACAAATATGCACGATGGCGTCTGTCAGGTAGAGGTTATGATCGGAGATGGCGTCGAGCCTATTCCACCGGATTAAGCGGGGCTCCTTCAGGTCCAAAAAGAATGGAATAACAACTGAGGGCGTAGTGTTTCCGGATGGACGTCGAATGGTCATCCCCTACGAGGAGAATCTTACCGTCCAAGTAAGTCGCTGTCTGATGTCTCCAACTGAGCTGTGCAGTGCACGCGCATGGCGTACCTACGTCTCTCGTATCTGCCCCACGCTGTAGAGGGTTATTGACAACGCGTGTATGAAGTTTGAAGACTACTTCATCCCTCCTTGTGTCCGTCCCTTCCTGGCGCTGTGTCCCGAGGGCGCCCCAGCGCGCTGTCTCTCTCCCTACCAGGTCCTCTCGCAGGAGGACTGTCACCAGGGCTACCACATGCGGGTCATGGCCTTCATCAAAGAGACGCACCGCCACATCACTCGGCTGGACTGTAACGTAGGGGCCACCCGTTTCTACTTTGACCAGGTTTGCCTTTACCCTTGCACCCGGCCTCCCCCATCTCCACCACAACTGATACTTCTCTCCTGCTCATGTCCCACTCCTCTGCTCACTTTGCTGTGTAACTACGTGTGACCCCTCATCCCCTATACATGCATACACACACACACACACACACACACACACACACACACACACACACACACACACACACACACACACACCTGTCCTGTTTAAAAGCTGCCGTTACACGGCCATGCTTGCCCAAAAAGGGCAGCAAGTCTCTTGATGCTTAGATTCTTCAGTGGCATTAGACTTCTGGCATACATCTATGGACTGCTAGCCCTCCTCTGCTCCTAAACCACCTCTGGCAATGTGAACACTGCTTCGCACCTCGCTGTTCACACACTGGCTTCTGTCTCTCGTCCAGACATTTGTGTCTCAGCTTGTCACTTTCTCTCCTAAAGCTTCTGCAGCATAGTTCGCAAACTACATCTCTCACCACCACTGTGGATGCCTGTGACGTTCTTGCCTCCCTGCCATTCACCAACCCCACCCGGCACAAGGCTCTCCATCCTGCTCTTGACCTACTTGCCTCGGCATACCACTCATGTTCTTCCACTTCCACATTTCTGAGGTCTTTTCTCACCACATCCCTCCATCTTTTCCTTGGGCCACATCTGGGTCGAGGTTGTGGCAGCCAGCTGAACGCATCACCTTTGGCAGCCTGTGGTCGGGCATCCTCACTAAGTGGCCAAGCCACTCCAGTCTCCTTTTCTGCACCTTTTCACAGACAGTCTCTTCATCTCCCCATCTCCTCCTGACCTCTGCCATGGTAATGCGCTCTGACCACTGCTGTCTGTTGGAAATGCCTAAGATGGTCCTAATGCACCTGTGGTGGAATGTGTTCAGCCATTTCTCATGTCGTCTAAGTGGGATCCAGCACTCTGCTCCATACAGGAGGACTGAGAGGACACACGCATTGTACACCCTGTTCTTGGTGGCTAGCTTCAGATCCTTGTCAAGGAAGACAGCTTTCCTGAGTGCACCAAAAGCCTTTGATGCCTGTGCCACTCTTCTGTTTACATCTGCATCCATCTTTCCAGAGCTTTGAACCAAGGATCCCAGGTATGGAAACTCCTCCACTGCTTCTACCTCCCCTCCCTCCAGCACAATGGGGGCCAGGTCCTCCTCCTCCACCAGTCTGCCTGTCACCATGTGCTTGGTTTTGGGGATGCTGACTGTCAAGCCAAAATCACGGATGGTCTGCTGGTACACCAGTGCTGCCTTCTCTGCTCCAGGTCTTGTGGATGCAAGAATGGCACCATCGTCAGCAAACTGGCACTCAGTCACTCTCTTCTCACTTGCATTCCTGGCGTATCGTCTAAACAGCTTCCTGTCCAACTTGTACTGGATGGTCATACCCACCCCCTCATCACCTCTCACTTTCTCCAGCCATCTCTCTACAGCCAGGCAGGTGTACAAGTTGAACAAGACTGGTGCCATGCAGCAACCCTGACGTAGGCCATTTTGCACTTGGATCTCCTCAATTGTCATCCCCTCCAAACGGACTCTAGCTCTCATGCCATCGTGGAAGGATCTGATTAGTTGGATTGTCTGCTCTGGTACACCAAGCTTCTCCAGTGCCAGCCACATTGCATGTCTGGGGATGGAGTCGTAGGCCTTCTTTAGGTCAATGAATGTAAGGAAGGCTTTAGACTGGTGCTCCCATGACTTCTCCACAAACTGACGTACAATGAAGATCATGTCCGTACAGCTTCTCCCTGCCCGAAAGCCACACTGTGACTCTGGCAGTTCATCCTCAGCCAGCTTCTGAAGCCTCTCTTGCAGGATCCTTGCTACAACCTTCCCCACTACGTCCAACAATGAGATGCCCCTCCAGTTGTCACAGTTGGAGAGGTCACCTTTCTTGGGGATAGGCACAAGGATGGAATCGCGCCACGCACAGGGTGTACAGCCCTTCTCCCAAACATCCTTCACCAGATCCAATAGCTTGTTCACAAACTCTTCCTCACAGCAGGCGGCTTTGACCATTTCTGGCAAAATGCCTGACTCTCCACCAGCCTTCCCATTCCTCAACTTTGCCACAGCATTCATCACCTCCTCCTCTGATGGTACTTCTGTCATCTCACTTCTTGTTGGTCTCTGTCTCACTCTACTCAACTCCTCCATGTCAAAGTCACTTTGGACGTTGAGTATTTTACTGAAGTGCCTCCTCCATCTCTCCTGCTGGGCCTCCGTTGTTGTACAGGAGTTGCCATTCTCATCCTGCACTACTGCAGACCTCACTGGCACTAGCCCTCTTCTCCCCCTCTGGATATCCCTGATGCATCGCCACACCACTTTCCCACCGTTCCTTCCTCTCTCGGCCTCCGAAGCCTTCCGTTGGAACCAAGCATCTTTGGCTACCCTCATTGCGTGTCTAGCTGCCCTGCAAGCATCAGCATACTTCCTCCTACTTGTTTCTCTGCCATCACTGAGCCACACAGTATGCATCCTGTTCCTCTCTGCAAACAGTGGCTTCAAGTCCACTTCGCTCTCCCGGAACCAATCCGGTTGCCGCCTATCTTCATACCCTAACCACTCCTTTGCCGCATCGCACATCACTGAACTCAAAACATTCCATTTCTCTTCTACACTTTCGCCTGTGTCCCATTTCTCCTTTAGCCCTTTCCTTACTCTCTCCAGAAACCTCCCTTTTGCTGTTACTGTTCCTCTGTCGTCTTCACAGTCACCCTGAAGCTTTGCAACATTCCATCTCTTTACCCCTGCTCTACCACTGGCCCTCCTGAAGGACCTCACACTCTGCCCAACCATTAACTTTGCTCTTACCATACTGTGGTCTGTGTTACAATTTGCCCCTCGCTTCACACACACATCCAGGCATTTCCTCCGATGTTCTTTCTTCATTATTACGTAGTCTATACAGTGCCACTTGCGTGACTTGTGGTGCTGCCATGTCTGCTTGTAGATTCTCCTCTTTTGAAACCATGTGTTGCACACAGTTGCTTCATTTGTGGAGAGAAAAGATAACAAATCTCTGCCAGCCTCATTCAGCTCTCCATATCCATGAGGGCCCCTTTCGTACCACCATTCATCGTCATCCACTGCCCTGAACCCCACACGTGCATTAAAGTCACCAAGCATGACATAACATTCCCCTGATGGAATGGCTGAGAGAGCATCTTGGAGAAGATCAAAGAACTTGTCCTTTTCCTCTCTACTGGCAGCAAAAGTTGGTGCATAGCAGGATAATATATGCAGTCGTCCACTCTTCCCCTTACCAGTCTCCATTGTAGCCGTGACCAGTCTAGAGCTCCATGCCTTCCACTTGCTACCACCTGCCTTCCAAGCACTCACAGCAGGACCTGACATTACAATGGCTACACCCTCACCCCTCTGTCTACTTTCCCCTTCCTTTGGTACATCCCGCCCTGATGACAAAATGACACTCTTCCCAACCTTGTAGATGTTACTCCCAAACCATTTGGTCTCTTGCAGTCCAGCTACCACCACACCATACCTATCCAATTCACTTAACACCTGATCCACCTTTCTCTCGTCAACCACACTCCCGTCACCGAATCCCCTAGCTGTCTCAATCGAACCCTCTACATCCAACAAAGTCCTAACGTTCCATGAAGCCACATACCACTTCTGACTTGCTCTATGTGCACCTAATGATGGCTCACCCTGAGAGGGGTGCAATGCCTCTGCAGGGGAGCAGTCCTGGCGTGATCCAAGTGGTGCCATCGGATCGGCACCCTGTGCTTGATACCACGAGTATCCAACAACTGCAAAGTCAGCTTTAGCCAGCTAAACCGCAGTGGGAATAGCTGCCCAGGGGTCACCACGTGGAGGCGCTGACTGAAGTAGCTCTTAGAAAAGCTGACCCCCCCCCACACACACACACACCACACTGTGTGAGTCACACTGTTGGCTGTTCCCTCCTCTACGTGTTGTTGGGTAGACAGGGCTTGCGTAGTCACTTGGAGCTGTGCCAGTGCACACAGGTTGACTCCACCCACCTATATGTACATACATAACCATTACAAGGGCTGTTCTAATGGCCTGATGACATCACACAGTGTGTCGTAGCGCACCATTGACTCCTTTGTAGTGTCCACTTAGTCTGAACTACACCGGTGTGTTCCCCTTTGATTCTCTGGTTGGTCTCATCCCATTGACAGTCCTGATTTGCTCCAGTCATGGGCGATGGCAGCAGAATAGTTCTGTAGTGCATACACACTTCCACCAGCATCCATTTTGCTTTGCGCACGTGCACACACACACCATCCCCTTTCACTCTCCTCACTTACCCCCCATCCCCCTCGCCCTCCTTACTCACTGCAGGTCCACCAGGACTTCCTTCTAGGCCGCTTCACCAAGCTGGAGAGTAAGGACAACATTAGTGCGGCCTTCATGATGGCAGCCCTAGACGTCTGGAAGTGGGCTCTGAAAGAGAAACTCCAGGACACTGCTGTCATCTTGTAAGTCGGTCAGCATGGCTCTGGTCCCCCAGCCTGCTATAAACCACACGTGGTCACACCATATCAGGCGTCAGTGATTGCTCTGTAACTGTGTCATGTGACAGAGTGCACTAAGACTGCTCGGCCCCATTGGGCAGTAGATCATTAAATGTCATCCCATATTGTCAGAATTGACCCTGCACATCAAGCAATATACATACATACGTATACGTATGTACGTATGTGGCTGAAGGGTGGGCCATGTGCTGCCATTGCCCCCGCCACATTCTGTCCACTGCTGGACATGCCCTGTCCGTCACCACTACCACCCAGTTGTTACATCTTCCACCCTCCAACTCACCACCCAATTGTTACATCTTCCACCCTCCAACTCACCACCCAGTTGTTACATCTTCCACCCTCCAACTCACCACCCAATTGTTACATCTTCCACCCTCCAACTCACCACCTAGTTGTTACATCTTCCACCCTCCAACTCACCACCCAATTGTTACATCTTCCACCCTCCAACTCACCACCTAGTTGTTACATCTTCCACCCTCCAACTCACCACCCAATTGTTACATCTTCCACCCTCCAACTCACCACCCAGTTGTTACATCTTCCACCCTCCAACTCACCACCCAATTGTTACATCTTCCACCCTCCAACTCACCACCTAGTTGTTACATCTTCCACCCTCCAACTCACCACCCAGTTGTTACATCTTCCACCCTCCAACTCACCACCCAATTGTTACATCTTCCACCCTCCAACTCACCACCTAGTTGTTACATCTTCCACCCTCCAACTCACCACCCAATTGTTACATCTTCCACCCTCCAACTCACCACCCAGTTGTTACATCTTCCACCCTCCAACTCACCACCCAATTGTTACATCTTCCACCCTCCAACTCACCACCTAGTTGTTACATTTTCCACCCTCCAACTCATCACCCAATTGTTACATCTTCCAGCCTCCAACTCATCCACTCCTCCACGGGTGTCAGCACATCCCCAGATGTCCAACATTCTACTCCTCTCCACCTTTGCAGTTCTTGCTCTCTAACCACACCATCATTCAGTCTCACCCACTCCTGTCGCACCTCTCATTATCACCTTACCCTTCCTACTAGTCTCACATCCTGCCATCATATAATAACCCTCAAATTCACTCTACCATAGCCTTCCAATCATCTAACTTTGGCTGTACTCATGTGTCTCGTGCTCGGCCAGTGCATGGGTGCTCCGCATCGCACTAGCAATCATTGCTTGCAGCTTGTTGTGTGACATCTGAACAATGTGATTGGTGAAACACTCCTGTAGGTACTGCCTGTATCCAACAGGAAGTTGTGGCATATTCGCAGAGCTTACCCCCTTCACATCTGGTATATAGCTGAGGATGGGTGTACCAGAGACCCGTGTCAGAGTGTATGCATGTGTGTGTGTGCGTCGGTCCAATGGGGACTCTTCTCACACGACTGGTGGTGGAGTGTTGCTGCCCTCTTCTCCTCCCTGCGCCCTGCCTGTAGGAAGAAGATCACCCTCAGCCACTTCCTGCCACAGAGCATCCTTCAGAGGGTGCCCAGGCCCAAGGATTGCCTGGAGCACTACTTCAATCTGCTGCGTGACAAGTGGCGGCCGGACCAGGTCATGAGTGAGACCAAGTGCATGCAGAACTACCTGAGACTGTTTGAGGAGAACCTGCAGCCCGACATACACAAGTTCACGGTCAAAGTGGTGAGTTTTGGGCCTATGAATGGGATCCCCGATGTGGAAGAGAGGTGGTGCTTAGATGAGTCTCTCCCCCTCCCCCTGCCCCTCCCCCAGTCCCAGCAATCTATTGACGGAAGTGTTGAGCAGGACGAAGTGCCGGTGGAGATGTCGGCCTACAGTGGGATCAAGATAAAACGTGCCAATCAGCAGGTCTGTCCATGTGTGTGTCAGTGTGTGTGTTGGTGTGTGCTGGTGTAAGGTGAGGTTGTGGTATGTGAGTTCTGTGTGGCTGAGTCCATGGTATGGATGGAAACTGATGTGACAGGATGTGGATGAATTCCCCCCTCCCCTCCCCCTCCTCCTATGCAGTATTTCACTGATCTCTGTCCACTGAATAGTTTACAGTACATAGAAGCCATCTCAAGGTACGTAGAAGGTGTGATGAGTGCTGAGGGGAGGTGTGTGTGCAGGTGTGTGTGCAGGTGTGTGTGCAGGTGTGTGTGTGTGTGTGTGTGTGCAGGTGTGTGTGCAGGTGTGTGTGCAGGTGTGTGTGCAGGTGTGTGTGCAGGTGTGTGTGCAGGTGTGTGTGCAGGTGTGTGTGCAGGTGTGTGTGCAGGTGTGTGTGCAGGTGTGTGTGCAGGTGTGTGTGCAGGTGTGTGTGTGTGTGTGTGTTCGTGTGTGTGTGCATACGTGTGTGTGTGTCCTGGGAGGTGAAGGAGGAGGGAATGCTTAAGAATTCTCTCTGCAAATTTCTCTTGCAGTCATTCGATGGTGCGAGTGGCTTATGAGATTAGAGCCAGTGGCCACCGAGAGAGTCACCGAGAGATTCAAGCAGTGAGGAAGGGGGAATGGACAGGGGGAGTCCCCGTTTGGCAGATGATGCCTTCCCTCCAACATACTTCAACCTTCTTCTCTGCAGCTAAATTTCGTGACAACCGAGGAGTTGGTCACCTTCTGCACTCTGGCCAATGCCCTGTTCATGTTGGTGGTGAATGCCAACAAGTGCCTCCTGGAGGGGTCCCTCAAGCCTTGCGATGAGCACCTCAAGCCGTCTCCTGGAGACCCTGTGATGATGGACATATGCCACCTGCAGATATGGTACTGCTCAGTCCATGTAGCCTCGCATCCAGTCCTTTCCATTCCAACTTTTGAAAGTTGGAATGAAAATAAGGACTAGGCAAGGCTACAGTCAATGTGCTACACATCATTGGTGTGCTGTGCTGTTTGGGGGGCGGGCAGGGGGCGGGGCCGACTGTCAATGGTGGCAGAGGATTGTGTGAATAAGTTGGAGTGAGAGGGCGTGTGTGTCCCTCCTCCTTCAGCCGCGACGGCACGGAAGAATTACTTATGAAGGAAGAGCTTGGGAGCTTCTTGTTGCGTCAGAGTCGCAGTGAGGACCACCAGTACGACCTGTGTGTGAGGAGTGAGCATGACATCAAGAATGTGCGGATCGCTCAGATGGACTCTCGAGGGTTCTGCATCACAGAAGAGCACTTCTTCCCCTCACTCACTCAGCTCATCAAGCACTATCGCAACCATGTAGGACAGACACACACACATACTTACACACCACGCGTGCACACACACACTCATGATCCCACCTTGTAGTGTCAGTTGTGTTCCTTATGGGTCACTCCTTCCCTCTCCTTGCCACTGCAGCGAGGGATGCCAGCACGTTTACAATGGAACTACTGCCCTAGTCAAGTCAGCACTCCCATTCCCAATATCAGCTCAAAGGAATGGAAGTTCGAACCAGTTGCCAGTGAGGAGGAGCGCCCTGTTTCCGACTTACCCCTTCATAATGAGTGGGGGGCAGAATGGAGAGAATCTGTTTCCATCAGTGAAAACTGTGAGTGTGCATGTGAGGGGAGGGGGAGGGAGAGGGGAGGGGAACGGGGACGGGGAGAGGGAGGGGGAGGGGGATGAGCAGGTACTGTACAGCACTCTGTCTTCTTCCCCTCCCCTTCCCTGCACAAAGCTCCATCTGCCGTGGAACTAGAGGCATCCGCTCCCATGGAGCCCAGCGAGATCAGCTTTGCCTTCATTAAGATGGGTTCACCTATTGGAGAAGGTCACTTCAGTTTGGTCCACAAGGGCACGTACACTCCCAGTGCTGGCCAGGCCCCCATCTGTGTGGCAATCAAGGAGTTAAAGGACACTGGAGGGGAGCGGGCGTTAATGATGGAGGCACGCAATATGAGCCAACTCGATCACAGTCACATTGTCAAGTTCTATGGCTTCTGCCGTCCTGACCATCGATTGATGCTAGTAACAGAGTTTGTCCAGGGCGGTGACCTCCTCCACCTGTTGAGGCGGAGTCCCTCTGTCGGACGGGTCATGACACTGGCCACCCAGCTACGATACTCCAGCCAGGTTGCCAATGGGATGAGCTACCTGGTGAGATGGCCTTCCCTGTCTGCCTGCTCTGTGGCGTGCTGCAGTGCGCTCACTTGGGTGTGGTGGTGGGTGTGGCCTGAGGTGTTGTTGTCATGGTGATGCATTGGGGGGGGGATATTCGTACCATGTTCTGGTTGTGCACTTAGGCGGAAAAGAGCATTGTCCACCGTGACCTGGCAGCCCGAAATGTGCTTGTGAGTGAGCAAGGAGTGGTGAAGATCACTGACTTTGGTCTTGCGCGCTCTATTGAGGACAAGCCGTACTACCGAATGTGCATAGTCAACGGTCAGAGCATTGCGCTGCCCCTCATGTGGTAGGTGCCTCCAGAGCTGCACTGCACTGCACACACCCCTCTAACTGCACTGCACACACCCCTCTAACTGCACTGCACACACCCCTCTCGCTGCACTGCACACACCCCTCTAACTGCACTGCACACACCCCTCTCACTGCACTGCACACACCCCTCTAACTGCACTGCACACACCCCTCTCGCTGCACTGCACACACCCCTCTGACTGCACTGCACACACCCCTCTAACTGCACTGCACACACCCCTCTCACTGCACTGCACACACCCCTCTCACTGCACTGCACACACCCCTCTAACTGCACTGCACACAACCGTCTGACTGCACTGCACACACCCCTCTCACTGCACTGCACACAACCGTCTGACTGCACTACACACACCCCTCTCACTGCACTGCACACACCCCTCTCACTGCACTGCACACACCCCTCTGACTGCACTGCACACACCCCTCTCACTGCACTGCACACACCCCTCTCACTGCATGGGCCTTCAGCTTAACAAAACGGTCATCCTGGAGTCTGTTGATGCAGCACACACCCGTACACTGTGTTTCTGTGAAGTGGTAGGGAGCAGTGCTCAAGTACATTTGAGCGGTGCCCCTCCCCTCAGCAGCATTCATACACTTGCTGCTTGGATGAGCCAGTGGAGTGAGAAGTTGCTGCTTGGTGCTCTGTGGTCTCTTGCTGTGTGTTGCATACGTAGGTATGCTCCGGAATGTCTGTGCGAGTTCAAGTTCACCTCGCACAGTGACATCTGGAGCTATGGCATCCTTCTGTGGGAGATCTTCAGCCTCGGAGGGGAGCCTTACTACAACTGCCCCCCTATCAATGCCAAAGTAAGCAAGCATCCACCATGCATCACATGGGCATGCACTGGTATACACTCACATGCCCGCGCCAGTCTTGGCTGGTGGTGTGGGTTGTGTGCATGCAGAGTTGTGCTTGTCCTTATCTCTTGCCAGATCTATGAGGCACTGGAGCAGGGTCAGCGGCTACCACAGCCCCAGGGCTGCCCCGACTCTATCTATGAGATGATGCTTCAGTGCTGGACCTTTCACCCCGATGATCGTCCAGATTTTGTCCACCTTGCATTGTTCACTCAGCGTCGCAGCGAGGACTACTGACTTCAATACAAGAGTACACCCACCCACCATGCAATTGTACATTGCAATATCCTGAAATTTGTACACACACACGAATGCACACACACACACACACAGTAATGTAGTCTTGAGAATTGTGCTGCATGTACTATTTGGTATACAAGACTGAATGATTCGTTCCACATAGTATCAACTTCCCTTCTTCGTTAAGCTCTACTTTGCGGGGGCGGTCAACCACACTTGATTCATCCACTGGCAGACCTAGCTTGCCGTAGTGAGCACTGCCCCACGCCCAAATATGGCCACTTGTGGAGAGAGCCACAGTGTGAGACTCCCCACATGCAACTTGTGCGAAGGTATCATCTGCAACAACCTTGACAGGAGTGGCTTGGTTGAGAAGGGAACCAGTCCCTAAGCGGCCATATTTGCCCCAGCCCCACGTGAACAAGGCCCCACTGCCGTCAATTGCCGCACAGTGTTTCATTCCAGCAGCAACAAACACCACAGGTTGTTCCTTGTTGAAGTTGCTTGACTCAACAGCACACCCTTCCACCCCCACCCCTTCCGGTACACGCCCACAGCGGCCCAACTGTCCATGACTGTTATCACCAAATGACAACACCTCACCCGTTGCACACAAAACCAGGGAGTGCGAACCACATGCAGCGGCCATCTTGACAGTTGTGTGGCCACTCAGAGGCACCTCCACAGGAGTCTTTTGACTGAGACGTGCTTGCCTGGAGTCCTGGATGCTGCAGTACGGAGGCAGACCCAGCTGTCCCAAGTGGTCACGCCCCCACACATACATTCGACCATCTGATGCAATGGCAAGACTGTGTGCAGTGCCACCACAGGCGGTTACTATGGTAACATCTCTTAGAGCTTCAATCAACTTGGGAGTGCTATGTGATGTTTCGTTGCCATGGCCAAGGCAACCATAGTAACCAAGCCCCCATGAATATACATGTCCTTTGTCAGTGATTGCCATGGTGTGGGACTCCCCCGTGGCCACCTCACGAATAACCACCCCACCAGGAAAGACGAGTGGGCGTGGTTCGTGAATATCCTCATCCATCTCCCCTTGCCCCAGCTGGCCATAGTGGCACTTTCCCCACGTGAAGCAGTCTCCGCTACAAGCCAAAGCGATGTTGTGTGCTGCACCAACAGAGACTGAAGAGAGGGCAACGTCACTCAAGGCAGGCACTTTCTTGGGCTGACGTTGGTGCCTGTCTTCTGTTCCGAGACCAAGTCTTCCGTAACCATCACTGCCCCACGTCCACAAAGGCATGAGTAGTAGCTGCTAGTTGAGCTGCTAGGGGAGGTCACGGGTATATATATGTATATATATAGTTCTCTCGTTCCCAACCTCACTCGCAAATGCTGCGAGCCGAAATGGGGCTGGAACGAGTAGGCCACACCTACAAATAAAATGGCCGCACTGGTCAGGTAGGTCCACGCGAAATCACAACCTAGTCTGCAGTGGAAACAATACTTTCTTTGTCGTCACTGCACAGTCTTCCCAGTAGATGGATGACACGTGGTGCGAGCCTTATTGTCCGTCCTGTGAGGGCGCCTCACCCTGTGCCCGCAGCGTTAGGACCGACGAGAGGAGAGCTGCAAGGCCTGCAGTGTGCGCTGTCCAGCTCGGCCCAGGACCAGACGGTGAGAGACTTTGGGGGCACTCGTCCCACCTCGCACACTCACTATGCACTCACAGTCACCCCAGCTATCCTCAGAGGGCAAGGCGGGCGAGTGAGCGATAAGCCGCTGCAGCTGGCAGTTGCTAGCGCTGTAATTAATTATGACTCTGAATCTGTTCTGAACAGAATCTGTGTGCTGTATCACTTCTGTGTGCATTAAATACATCACTGGTCTAGTGCAGTGTGCTATTGAATGGCACAGTATACAGTAGATACCCCTATTCAGTATGCTGGCACATCCCAAAAGATGGCATGGGCGTGGCATGGGTGTGGCATGGGCGTGGCATGGGTGTGGCATACACACACTGTCATATCTGTGAGTTTAGAACGACTTGCATCACATGGCCTGCCTTCCAGCTCCCACAGGTCGAGGAAGCTCATGGTCAGTCTCCAGAGCAGCTAGTGGAGGAGAGGTTCTTTGACAAGATCAACATCAAGGTTAAGGGCTATGACCATCCTGCCTTGGACAGCTATGTCAAGTTTGTCACACGAGCTGCTAAGAACCTGGACATTGACATTAGCGGCCGTGTGGCGCTGCCGACACGCATACAAAAGTACACAGTGATAAAGTCTCCTCACATTTTCAAGAAGCACAGAGCTCAATTTGAAATGCGGACCCATGCCAGACTCCTGCAGGTGGGTCAACTTAGTGCATGTGCACATGGTCGGCTGGACAGTGGAGGCTAGGACAGCGCTGGCAGTGTCTCCCTCTGGTGCATTAGGTGAAGAGAATAACTGGCACTACAGCTGATGTGTTTCTGGAGTACATTCAGAGAAACCTCCCCGAAGGAGTGACCATGTCGGTGTACCAGGTAGGATATGTTCTGTGGAGGGTATGTATACATACTGAAACTGAATCCTCAGCACTACCATCATCTGTATAGAAGGGAGGGCTCTCCTCTGTAAATCTGCTGCCTTCACGGTACCTAGATGGAAACCTAATACTAACTTGAAGATGATTGTGGAGAATGAGTAAACGTTAGTGTACACAGTGCGAACTGCACTTGTTGCAACTCCTGTTCCCTGCAGGAGGCCTTTGAAGCACTTCCATCGCTGTTATTGGACCCGCCAACTGAGACAGACCCAACCCCCAAAGGACGCAAGAAATAATGTTATTCATTGCACTAACATGATGAAGCAATAATAGAAATGGCGGTTGCTGAGGAAGGGCTTCAGTTCCCCGAGCCCGAAAATGAACGGGAAAGAGACAGATTAAGTTTCGACGAAGCGCCTGAGGATCCTTCTACAGATGAATTCGATTCGTGCCGAAAGCGCTGTGGACGGGACCACGCTTCTGTCCTTGAGGAGTGCAGGTTGGCATTCACAAGGACGTGTATATGGAGTGTACTTTGTAACTGCTTGTACGTACCGTCCTCCTTTTTACCTCTCTTCATCCTTCGCCGTTCGACAGGAAGAAGTATGCGGAATTAGTGAAATTGGAATTAAGACTCCTTCAGCTAAGACACCGGTAACTCATTCATGGCTTTCCCTGTTGAGCTGGCCTCGTGTAGCCAGCCCGTCTCAATGTGAAGTGAATGACATCAGTTCTTTGTCCTTAGATTGAGGCATGTCGTGGATGACAAAATGTCGCAGTCTCGGCAGGTGCAGTGTGTGCATGCTATAAGCATATACACATGGCACAGGTAGCATGCAGGCCGGTGGTGCACTGCCGCATGGACTTTCCCTGCTGTGCACGTCTGCCATATTTGCTGCAGCTGGCAGTGCGGCACCTCTACCAGTCCCAGGTCCAGTTGCTGAGGTGTGCTGTGGAAGATGGATACACAGCGCTCGCCGAAGGTGTGTCGTAATGTGGTTGGTATCTTCCTAGAGGTTCACTGCTAGTGTTCCCCTTCACAGAGCAAGCACAGCTCTCCTCCCTCCAGAGTGAGATAGCAGCTGTCTCCTCTGCACTCCGCCCCCGCACCTTCTGTCTGCTGAGGAGGCAGCACAGCGTCCTCCAGGCTCACGAGTGGAGGCAGGCTGCACAGGACAACTTGGTCTCCAGGAAGCACAAGCTGCACTCCACCAGGGCTAGCTACGTGAAGGAGGCCTCGCGGTACATCTACCCCATGGAAGTGGAGGCAGTGACTGTAGACGACGAGGGGGATGGTGAGTGTCTGACTGGCTGGAGCAGAAGAGAGAGGGCGAGGGTTTCTACTACACTTCGGGCATCTCCCTGGTACTGTGTGATTGGCTGTCTCGTATGGTGTGCTGGTCTACTGGCCCCATCTCCCTCCCTCCCTCCCTCCCTCCCTCCCTCCCTCCCTCCCTCTCTGTAGCATCCCTGGCACCCTCACTACCGGTGGTAGATGTGAATGAGGACTTGGAGGTGGATGAAGACTGGGTGCTGAGCGGTCAAACCAAACTGCCATCTCCTAGGATACGCATCAATGAGGCAGCCCTGCCTGTCAATGGCAATTACCTCGAATACCATGCCACAGGTGTGTCAGCACCAGTTAGTGGTTTATCGCTACAGTGCATTTTCCCCACACATTCTCTCTTCCACTCACGATACATCACACCTACGAACACATCTCACACACCACACTTCCCTCACACACCTCATTCACACACCTCACTTACACACTTTGCTCTCGCACGCCTCATACACCCTCCCTCCCCCATTAGCCCAGGCGGGGGGCGGTGCCCAGCTCACCCCTGCTGTGAGGATCAGTACAGGACTTGCCCACACGGCACAGTTCACGTGGCTACTGAGCAGACTGCTGGACACACCTCTGCCCCACCCCATGAAGCTGGAGAAGATCATTTGGTCAGTCATTGGCAAGGAACGTGTGCTTGTGCCTAGAGCACACACTACTCCTACCTCCTGTCTGTCTGTGTGTGTGTCTGTGTGTGTGTGTGTGCACATGCTGCCTAGAGAATCTACTCAGCACACTGCTCCTACCTCCTGTCTGTCTGTGTGTGTCTGTGTGTGTGTGTGTGCACATGCTGCCTAGAGAATCTACTCAGCACACTGCTCCTACCTCCTGTCTGTCTGTGTGTGTCTGTGTGTGTGTGTGTGCACATGCTGCCTAGAGAATCTACTCAGCACACTGCTCCTACCTCCTGTCTGTGTGTGTGTGTCTGTGTGTGTGTGTGTGCACATGCTGCCTAGAGAATCTACTCAGCACACTGCTCCTACCTCCTGTCTGTGTGTGTGTGTGTGTGTAGTAATTACGGGCGTGCTGACTTGAGCAAGAGGAGGTTTGTGAAGCTGGTCTCCCAACTGGACGACAACATCATGTACCTCTGTATGGCACAGGTGGGTGAAGTGTGTGCTCAGTAAAGATGGATGAAACATGTCGGCGGTGTCCACTGTGTAGCTGAGCCATGAGACCTCCACTCTCCCATTCAGGCTGTGCCATCCACGGCCTTGTCACAGAAGGGGACCATCGGCAACCTCTGGTGCCTTGTCACTCACCAGGAGGTTGGGAGGTAAGCCTTGATTATAGTGTAGTACAGGCCGTGTGTCACGTGATGTCACATGACATCACATGATGATGTCACATGATATCACATAACATTCTCTGCCTTTGTTTCAGGTCTGGTGCTTTTGTTTGCTACCCGGAGCTGTTTGCTGCACACAACATACTCAGTACTCTTTCAGACTCTGTATTTGGGAATGCCCCGCCCACTAGCTTCTGTGTGTCGGTAAGTGGCTCACATGTTGGCGAAGGCGAAGGGAGTGGCAGTGGGGAGGAGTCTACAGACTGGGAGCCAGTCCAGCATCTCTCCAGCCCGGAGCGCCATGATGCAGAAATGCTCTCACTGAAGCAGGAATTTTCTGGTGATGGGAGCAATGTCACTTCCTCCCTCCATCCCAGCACACCATCCATGCAGCCCGCACCAACACCATCAAACTCTGGTCAGCCGTCTGGCAATGAGGGCAGTGTCTTTCGGACCGTCCGTGGACTGTGGAGCTCCATGAGCCAGATGTGGGGGACTCCCTCATAACCTTGTCACACTAACCACATTAGTGTACTCAGTGTGAAATGTGTCCCCCAACAGCGGTGTGTTGTACAGTATACATATGTGTACATCATGCACGTTCCTTCCCAGATGGGGGATGCAGTCAACTCAGCTTCACATATTTGAGTGAAGGGTCCACAGAGGGACACTGTCTCAAACATGTACTGCATGTACGGGTATACATTCGCAAGTGGAACAACCGGTCACCGGTCAGCTGGGGCTCCGCAGGTATTCCAATCAATCATCACACAGTGGATTGACAGCAGAGTTGCAAGACCATGCATAACGGCTAGTGTAATTGGTGCAGAGTCCTCCTATGGCAGGGCAGAAGAGGAATGCTACAGGTCTTCATCTTCGTCGTCATCTGAGTCAGCCAAGGCTGCTTTAGCACTGTCCTCAGCCTCCTTGTACACCTCATCTGGCACTATCTCGTGGCAACCATTCGTACCTAAACACACACACAGACGGATGGATGAATGGACAGTAGGCAAGACAAGAGGAAGGTACTACGAACAGCACTAGACACACCCACCACGTGGCAAGGTGCACAGCAGCGGCACTAGACACGCCCACCACGTGGCAAGGTGCACGGCAGCGGCACTAGACATGCCCACCACATGGCAAGGTGCACAGCAGTGGCACTAGACACGCCCACCACATGGTCATACCTTCACCGATCCAGCTCAACTCCAAGACAAAGTTCTTGTCCTTTGCCTCATCATGGCATTTATATATGCTACAGCGCACCAGTCAAGGCAGCACACACTACACACACACAGCAAGAGCTCCGATCGCACAGCACACACAGGTACACGCACGTACACATCCACTGAGAAAGGATACATTTTAGCTGCTTCCTTCACTGCTTCTTTTAGGCTAAGGTCTTTCAACTGCACAAAGGGAACCATTGTAACTACTTCTGGCGAGGCCCACTCTGTGCACCCCATCAAAAGGGACTCACGACAAGTTTCTCAATTTCAGTCTTCGCCTCTTGTCTTCCCTTTCCAATGGCGCAACCTGTGTAACCCTAGTCCACAAGGGGTCATGCAAGCACAAACAGTGAGAGAGAATGACTGAGAGAGGGCACACACACACACACACACACACACACACACACACACACACACACACACACACACACACACACACACACACACACACACACACACACACACACACACACACACACACACACACACACACACACACACACACACACACACACACACACACACACATCCATCCAAAACACTTGACAGTAACTGCTGCTTACCCACGACACTCCTGATGGCTCCACCATGTACAGTGTGGGTCCCTCCCTTGAGTTGTACGACCCAAGTACAACGCTGAAAGAAAGAGATGAGCTCTGGTCCAGCCGTCCCATGTGTGTGTATGTGTGTGTGTCTGTGCGTGCATGCGCAAGTGTGTGTGCTACTCACCAGCAGCCGAGGGGCCGGACCCAGCCATAGCGTGTGAACAAATGCATGTACCCAGACACTCTGTCCACCAAATGCTGCAGCAAGGGGATAACCCTATCATTATTGTGGGGCATGCAAGCAGACATGACTAGCAAGGTTCCCCAGGTGGAGGGAGGGGCTCTTGGGCCCTCTACTAGACCCCTCCCACTGCACAAAATGACATAGTACAGTGGAGTTTTTACCTCTCTTACCAATACTGAAGGCCCACGCCCTCCAGAGCTGACTCCTGCAGGCACACACACTCCCCCATGAGGACTCACTGAACTAACCCAGCATGGCCAATAGCAAACTCACCTTGACAGGAATTGCCTCAGAGTAGACACCACGGTAGCTGCTGGCCTCGTCCCTCGCTCTGTCCACCACATTCCTTGCGTCTGCCAATAACCCAGCTGTAGCCTGGAATACATAACACATGTACACACATACATACAAATACACACACACATACATACATACATGTACATACATACATACACATACAATACACACACACATACATATACATACATGTACGCACATATGGAGTTGATTGTGTTCATGAGTTGTGCGTGCACTCATCCCACACTCACCACTCCCACGTGCTGGTCCACCGTAAACAGTCTCCTGTTCGTCTCTCGCTCGTGCAGTTTTGAGGTAACTAACTTCTGTACGGCAAATACGACGCCATCTTTCACCCGAAGGGCTATTGCCGTGCTGCGGAGAGGGTACGGGGACGCACTAAGTGTGTGCTTGCACTGTGTGAAGTTGGCGGGGCTGCTTACCCGCTGTTTTCGACGGCCTTCATGGCATACTCGATCTGAAACACTCGCCCATCGGGAGAAAACTGCGCAGGCGACAGGTCGTACTGCGAACCAGACAGATGTGGAGTAGTTGGGTTACAAATTACGTTGCAGACCAGCCTCGCTCGCGCCACTTACGCCCGTCCCAATGGAGCTCATCTTGCTGCTCGCTCTCCAAGAGGATGATCTGGGGTACAATCGCTGCGGAGTGCGACGCGACGTGACGTCACGAGAAAATGGTGGGTGCTGTGGGCTCAGAACCACCGCCGCAAGGCTTCATCGGTACGAGACACAGAATGTGCCTTTTACAATGAACCTGCCGTGTTTTGTTGTAGGCGGGAAGACAGAGGAGGAAAAGAGGCAAATGTGAGGAGCTGAGCAGATGGTTCCAGAAACAGCTGATTGGAACGTGTTTCTTCAGCACGTATCTGATGTTCTATCCAGAAGAGCAGAAAGCCATTCGTAAGTGAACCTGGCTGCTGTTTAGTTATACAATTCACCTTTTGCATTCAACGCTATGTGGCTACTTAGTGCATGTACTCCTTTTCTGCATAGCTGTGGTCGTGGTTAATCTGATGCTTTCCTCCCTCTCTCCCTCTCTGTGTGCGTGTGTGTGTGTGTGCGTGTGTTTGTGTGTGTGTGCATGTGTGCGTGTGTGTGTGTGTGTGTGTGTGTGTGTAGTCATCATTACAGTGCTCCTGCTGGCTATGGCGATGTACACCACTTATGTCTACCTTCCCGCCTACTCCCTCCGCCTCCTTGCCTACTTCACCGCCAACCAACCTGTGGCTGTTCCTACAAGCACTGCGTGACAAGCACATCTCAGATTCCTGTTTGAAGACTCCCATGCAAGTAGTGTATTGACCGTCTTCAGTGCACTCACACTGAACTGTGCAGTGCGAGGATGGACACTCTCGGTAGCTGTAGCATTGGGCAACTATAAATGCTCATTTGATATGTGTACTGGTCCATCTCTTGTACATAACACATGGTTATTCAAGGAGTATATGCTCAAGCAAAGCAAGTCAGCACTGGGTGTATGCAGGGTACAAATCTATGATATGAGGGAGAATTGCACCAAAATGTGGCTCCCTCCTATACACTATATACATACATACGTAAAATGATGTGTTCAAGAGACACAGGTTAAAGGTCGATGGGATTCAAACTTTGACCTCTTTGTCGGAGTCGATGCTGGACGAGTCCCACTTCACCTTCTCATCCACCGCCATGTACTCGTTCTAACAGAAAAGCACAGACTCCATCACACACCCCATGGCTAACTACACTCGCATGCCCCAACACACCTGAATAGTGCACACACCATCGCGGTAGTTCGCCTTCCCGCTTGCCGACTGCCCACGAGCAGTCTTCATTGCATACTACAGGGAGACACACGGATGTCAGTTGTATGTGGCGGCACACAGCAATTGTATGCGTGCACCCAACTGGCAATATCGTCTCACTTAACTACGTACCACTAACGACGATGGGATGGGTGAGGACAGTGGTTGCTATGCTACTGCATCACAGTACATGCATAGTACTACCACATGGTTGGTTCACTAGACACTCACCAAAATGACTATGGTGGCTGCAGCTATGGCAACAATGACCACCACCCCCACCACCACTGGCACCACAATGGGCGCCACATCCTGCATGTCGCTGCCAGCAGCCACATACGTGAGGGAGAACGTGGAGGCAAGTGGGACAAGGGTCTGGTTGTTGGCCACGAGAACCAGTGCTCCAGAACGGTGCTGCAGTGGGGGAGGGAGCAGTGCAGGCTGAACAGCTGGTGGCCACTGACACTGTAGAAGTGACTGCTGTTGGCTGCGGTGACACTACCTCAGTCTCCAGGGTCTTGGCCACTGTGCCGGGGTCAGCCCCACCCTCCACAGCCACAATCGTGAACGTAAGGTACACGCTGCCTTGATGCACCTGGTGAGGGGTGGGGTTAGAAATGAAGGGAGTGTAGGTGGGTGGGGTGGGGAGGGGGAGGGGACATGCTGTTGAGCTCACCGTGACATCCTTCACTTGGCTGTCCTTGAAGCTGAGGTGCCTGAACTTACTGCTCAGCTGCTTCTTGAGAACCCTGTGTGTGTGTGTGTGTGTGCGTGTGCGTGTGCGTGTGTGTGTGTGTGTGTGTGTTGGAAGACTGAATCAGTAACCATGGCTACACAGAGCTGGCCTGCCCAAACCCCACCCACTTAATGAGCTCCTCCTGTTCAGCAACATCATTGTAGTCATCATAGTTGCCCGCAAAGCCCATTTCGAGCCTGACTCCTGATCCGTCTACCGCGCTGCAGCCCATCTCTGCACACTTCACCACTCCATTCGTGCACTCGCTGTGTCAGAACGGCACCACACAGCACAGAGTTCAACAGCTCTCTTCATTCTTGTCCTCTCCCTCCCTTCACCCCCTCTCCCCTCCCTCTCCTTCCCTCCCCCTGTCTCACCAGCGACTACATCCGTCAGTGAAGATACTACCAGGACGGTACAACATGTCGTCAAGCTGGCATGACACTGGCAAAAGATGAGGAATGACCAAGCTCACACACCACTCACACACAACACACACGCACACACCTTGGCGCGCTGTGTCGGTGCATCGTGACAGAGCAGGCTGTCAAAGGTGCACTGTGCACATGCTGACCCACCGGCCTCACAGTCTTCTCCTGATGTCACCCTCCTGCACTCGTACACAAACTCCGCATTGCATTCACTGTAAGGGGGAGGGGTTCGGGGCAGGGCATCCAGTGGGGCTGACACATTATTCACAGACACCGACACGATTCACACCAACACAGCTGCCCCTCCAAATTTAATGTAGAGAGTGTTTGAGAGCTCAGTCAGATCATTAATACCTACAAGTCATCTTCCCATCTTTTCCTTGGCCTCCCTCTCGGTCTCTTTCCAGGCATCTCTTCCATATACACTGTCTTGACTAATCTCTCCTCTGGCATTTCTTCCATCTTCCTCAGCCATTGTGCATAGAAAGAAGAAACAATGGCTGAGGAAGATGGAAGAAATGCCAGAGGAGAGATTAGTCAAGACAGTGTATATGGAAGAGATGCCTGGAAAGAGACCAAGAGGGAGGCCAAGGAAAAGATGGGAATATGACTTGTAGGTATTAATGATCTGACTGAGCTTAGTATTATTATAACTACTATATAGTATAACAACTGTATATTTTCTGGCTACCTCCTACATAGGAGAAAAAAGCTATTGTATGATTGATTGATTGAGTGTTTGAGAGAGAATTTGGTGTAGAGAGCGTCTGTATGACTCACCACTCCAAGCAAGGGTCCATGTCTGTGACATCCAGCTCCTCCCCGTACTCCTCACACAGCTTCTCCTCCGGAGGACACCGCAGGCAGCACTCACCCTTAGGAGTGAAGGGTCTGCCATACTCACAGTCCACGTCTGCACAGTCGACCGACTGCAGGACAGCAGAGGGGACGGGTGCTCACATTAGAGGGGAGGAGCGCTACCTCCTCACGACACCGCTACCGAGTGACATGTGAAAGTCCTCACTCTGCAGTCCTGGCACTCTGGGCAGCACTGAGTGTCGCGGTGGACACGCTGCTCATTGGCGTCACACTCTGATACGTTGCATGAAACAGTCTACACAAGGGAAGGGGGGAGGGATGGGGGAGGAAGGGGGGAGGAAGGGGGAGGAAGGGGGAGGAAGGGGGAGGGATGGGGGAGGAAGGGGAAAGGGAGGGTGGGGGGAAAGGGGAGGCAGGGGAGAAAAGAGGAAGGGTGGGGGGGAGGAAGGGGAGGGAGAGGGAAGGAGGGTGGGGGGGGGTAGGGGGAAGGGAGGGGGAAGGGAGGGAGGGAGGAAGGGGGAAAGGGAGGGTGGGGGAAACGGGAGGAAGGGGGGGAGGGAAGGGGAGGGGGAGAGGTGAGGGAGAGAGATATACAGCAGATCTGCTTCAAAGTACATCCTTTACCCTAGTAGGTAGAACTACAAACTCACACTGCAGTCTTGGCAAGTGGGGCAGCACTCTCCCGATGGTACCACAGTCCCCTGCCCCTCTCTGCAATTCACCTCCAGACATGACACTGCTGCACAGCTGGGGGGACAGGCAATCTCTGTCCTGGTGACATCCCCGTTGACGCAGAAGCTGCAGTGAGTGAGCAACAGACGCAGGTGTACACACATGGAGATGGGTGCACACGCATGCACGGACACACACCAGGTGTTGCAGCCGTCAGAGCAGGTCCAGGACATCCCACTGGCATAGCTGTTGCCGCCTTCAGTGCAGGCTGGGAGAGGGGGCAGGAGGTGCAAACATGACAGGAATGTACCACCTACACATGACACACAGATGCCCCGCCCCTTACATACATGCCCCGCCCCTTCCATTGACACAGTATGACTCACAGGATGTGGGGCAGCCAGGACAACACTCTCCAGGTGTGGTGACAGGACTCACTCCATTTGGACACACAGGCCAGTCACAAAAGATCATGTCACATCTTTGTTCACCTCCACTGCAGGTGCTGCAGGGGATGACAAAACGTGACACTTTGTCACTGAAAGAGTGACAACCCGAGACCCCTGACAAATGCCAAGCGCTGCACTCACCATGTTTCACACGGGGTGCGCTGGTGTGTGTACCCATCTGGCACTCCCTAAAGAAGTTGCACAACAGCAGCAGTTAGTTATGCAACAGTATCAGTTATTTGCGTAACAGTAGCTGCTTGTACATATAGGAAAGTCGCACCATGTCCACACTAGTAGAGTTGCATCACTGACAATGCACAGAATGTCAAACATGTTGACAGCTTGCACTCACACACAAAAGAACCGACATTCATAGAAGCTGTTAAGCTACAGTACACCATGTGCACTGCAACACACACACACACGTACACACATGCACACGCACACACACACACAGACACACACAGACACGCACACACACACACAGACACGCACACGCACACACACACACACACACACACACAAACACACACAGACACGCACGCATGCAGTGGGGCACTCACCGAACAGTTCACATATGGAGCTGTGCAGACATGACCACATCCGTTGGAGCAACACAACTGGCCATTCTCACACACACTGTCATCAGAACAGCCCTCAACGCACGTCCCGAACATCCCAGTTGTGTCGGGGCATGTGGTGTGTGGGCATCTGGGACAGCACTCTCCCGGAAAGACAACGGGCATCAGTCCCCCGTCACAGTCGGGGTAGGCACAGTCAAACACAGCACATATCTTGTCTCTTTGCTCGCACGTACTGCAAGGGAGAGGCACTATCTACCACTCCACTCCCACCCCAAGGCACACGCTGACATCAAACAACTCACCAAAACATGCACGGAGTGGGGTTGAACTGCACACCTTCTTGCTCTGGCTGCAAAGAGCACAACACAGCCATTGGACACTCCCTGCACCTCCCCGTCCACTACTGCTACTGATGCTCACCCACTTCCACACACACATGCACCATCACACAGCAACCACTCCACCCATCCCAGTCACTCACGTCAGAGCAGTTCACTGCAGGAGGCACTCCAGCCATGCATGAGTGACCACACCCGTTGGAGCAACACAACTGGCCATCCGGACAGGGTGTGTCCGCAGAACAGCTTTCAACGCACAGACCAAACCCAGTGGGCCCGGGGCACACCAGCGGAGGCTCTAGATGGGCCAAACAGTGTGAACACAGCGACACTCAAGCACTGCTTGTGCGCACATGTGCGTACAGACATTGTGGCTAGCCAACTGCATGTACCATCCAGATGGTACTATGGACCTGCTCATGTGCATACACGTGCCCAAATCAAGGCATTCAGCTGTTCAACCATTTTCGCATCAAAGAATTCAGTCTCGCTGCCAGTCCTGTTTGAGGGGTGGATCAGCTCATGGCACAACCTGCCCATGACAACACAACACTCTGGGCCTACTCTCAGCGACAGGCCCATGACAACACAACACTCTGGGCCTACTCTCAGCGACAGGCCCATGACAACACAACACTCTGGGCCTACTCTCAGCGACAGGCCCATGACAACACAACACTCTGGGCCTACTCTCAGCGACAGGCCCATGACAACACAACACTCTGGGCCTACTCTCAGCGACAGGCCCATGACAACACAACACTCTGGGCCTACTCTCAGTGACAGGCCCATGACAACACAACACTCTGAGCCTACTCTCAGCGACAGGCCCATGACAACACAACACTCTGGGCCTACTCTCAGCGACAGGCCCATGACAACACAACACTCTGGGCCTACTCTCAGCAACGGGCCCATGACAACACAACACTCTGGGCCTACTCTCAGTGACAGGCCCATGACAACACAACACTCTGGGCCTACTCTCAGCGACAGGCCCATTGGCCAGTTTTTGCTATATAACATGTCTCACACTGCCATTTCTTTAGTTTTGTACGCAGTTGACGAAGGCCTTCGTGGCCAAAACGTCCTGCAATCATTGTTATTGATTCTGCTACATGTTTGCTCACGATCAGTTCGCCCGATAAATACACACCCCACACAGCCCCCCCCCCTTACACACACATTAACACTCACTACAGGATACTCAGCTTACCTCTGGGACATCGTGGACAACAATCTCCTTTAGGAGTAAAGGGAGTTCCCTCACAGCGCAGAACAGGGCACAGGTTTCGCTGCAGAGGAGGGGGATACAACAGGACTAGCGATGGCTCATCACTCTACCCGAGCTGTTCTTCACCGCAGATACACACGTACATTGCACTGGCATTGGTGGCAACACTGCCCCTCAGGAATCACCGCCTGTTCATAGGACTCGCACTCGGGATAGGCACAGCGGACGGCCTGCGAGAGATACAGACACACTCACAGCACACCCCACCTCACAGTCACACAGCACACCCCACCTCACAGTCACACTCGCAGCACACCCCACCTCACAGTCACACTCACAGCACACCCCACCTCACAGTCACACTCACAGCACGCCCCACCTCACAGTCACACTCACAGCACACCCCACCTCACAGTCACACTCACAGCACACCCCACCTCACAGTCACACTCACAGCACACCCCACCTCACAGTCACACACAGCACACCCCACCTCACAGTCACACTCACAGCACACCCCACCTCACAGTCACACTCACAGCACACCCCACCTCACAGTCACACTCAGCACACACCACCTCACAGTCACACTCACAGCACATCCCACCTCACAGTCACACTCACAGCACATCCCACCTCAGTCACACACAGCACGCCCCACCTCACAGTCACACTCACAGCACACCCCACCTCACAGTCACACTCGCAGCACACCCCACCTCACAGTCACACTCAGCACACCCCACCTCACAGTCACACTCACAGCACATCCCACCTCAGTCACACACAGCACGCCACACCTCACAGTCACACTCACAGCACGTCCCACCTCACAGTCACACTCACAGCACACCCCACCTCACAGTCACACTCACAGCACACCCCACCTCACAGTCACACTCACAGCACGTCCCACCTCACAGTCACACTCACAGCACACCCCACCTCACAGTCACACACAGCACACCCCACCTCACAGTCACACTCACAGCACATCCCACCTCAGTCACACACAGCACGCCCCACCTCACAGTCACACTCGCAGCACACCCCACCTCACAGTCACACTCAGTACACCCCACCTCACAGTCACACACAGCACACACCACCTCACAGTCACACTCAGCACACCCCACCTCACAGTCACACTCAGCACATCCCACCTCAGTCACACACAGCACGCCACACCTCACAGTCACACTCACAGCACGTCCCACCTCAGTCACACACAGCACACCCCACCTCACAGTCACACTCAGCACACCCCACCTCACAGTCACACACAGCACACCCCACCTCACAGTCACACACAGCACACCCCACCTCACAGTCACACTCACAGCACATCCCACCTCAGTCACACACAGCACGCCCCACCACACAGTCACACACAGCACGCCCCACCTCACAGTCACACTCGCAGCACACCCCACCTCACAGTCACTCACAGCACACCCCACCTCACAGTCACACTCAGCACACCCCACCTCACAGTCACACACAGCACACCCCACCTCACAGTCACACTCAGCACACCCCACCTCACAGTCACACTCACAGCACATCCCACCTCAGTCACACACAGCACGCCACACCTCACAGTCACACTCACAGCACGTCCCACCTCAGTCACACACAGCACACCCCACCTCACAGTCACACTCAGCACACCCCACCTCACAGTCACACACAGCACACCCCACCTCACAGTCACACTCACAGCACACCCCACCTCACAGTCACACTCACAGCACACCCCACCTCACAGTCACACTCACAGCACACCCCACCTCACAGTCACACTCACAGCACACCCCACCTCACAGTCACACACAGCACACCCCACCTCACAGTCACACACAGCACACCCCACCTCACAGTCACACTCACAGCACACCCCACCTCACAGTCACACTCACAGCATACCCCACCTCACAGTCACACACAGCACGCCCCACCTCACAGTCACACTCACAGCACATCCCACCTCACAGTCACACTCACAGCACGTCCCACCTCACAGTCACACTCACAGCACGTCCCACCTCACAGTCACACTCAGCACATCCCACCTCAGTCACACTCAGCACACCCCACCTCACAGTCACACTCGCAGCACACCCCACCTCACAGTCACACTCGCAGCACACCCCACCTCACAGTCACACACAGCACGCCCCACCTCAGTCACACTCAGCACACCCCACCTCACAGTCACACACAGCACACCCCACCTCACAGTCACACTCACAGCACATCCCACCTCACAGTCACACTCACAGCACATCCCACCTCACAGTCACACTCAGCACACCCCACCTCACAGTCACACTCACAGCACATCCCACCTCAGTCACACACAGCACGCCACACCTCACAGTCACACTCACAGCACGTCCCACCTCACAGTCACACTCACAGCACACCCCACCTCACAGTCACACTCACAGCACACCCCACCTCACAGTCACACTCACAGCACGTCCCACCTCACAGTCACACTCACAGCACACCCCACCTCACAGTCACACACAGCACGCCCCACCTCACAGTCACACTCAGCACAGACCCACCTCAGTCACACTCACAGCACATCCCACCTCAGTCACACACAGCACGCCCCACCTCACAGTCACACTCACAGCACACCCCACCTCACAGTCACACTCACAGCACACCCCACCTCACAGTCACACACAGCACGCCCCACCTCACAGTCACACTCAGCACACTCCATCCTTCTGCAGTGGGTGGTGTAAGCTCACCGAGCAGTTGAGCTCGTCCGCAATGACGCACTCGTGGCCACATCCATTGGAGCAGCACAGCTGACCTATCTGGCACTGACTGCTGTTATTGCAACTCTCAACACATGTCCCAACCTTTCCAGAGGCATCAGGACAGGTGAGCAGCACAGGGTCCACACAGACGGAAGAACACCCTCCAGGGCAGCAGATCTGGGTGCCCTCACAGGCCTCATCAGAGGCACAGCCAAGGTCACAGGTGGTTGTCAAATTACTGAGGTCGGGGCAAGTGACTGCATGGAGGGGCAGCAGGGCGAGGTGACTCACAGTACAAGCAGACAGACAGGCAGACAGACAAACGACCAAACACCAGAGCACCATACTGTGTGGAGGCCTTTGAGGGGTAGGGCACCCAGGACAGCACTGTCCGGGGACAGAGACAGGCTGCACCCCTGGGCCACAGTAAGGGAGAGCACAGGCAATGGCAAAGCAGGCTTCCTGTCCTTCCCTGCAAAAGCTGCGGAGAGAAGAGAAACAAGAGCACCTTTGCGCCAGTCAAGGAGACAGGCAGTGGCAATGAGTGAGTAGCTCATCAACAAAGGTGATCACAGCAGAGCAGAGATGGAGGGGGGAGACGGTGGTGCTAGTTCCGGTGGAAGAGGTGACACTGAGTTCATGCACACCAGGTGTGTGTGTGTGTGTGTGTGTGTGAGTGTGTGTGTGTGTGTGTGTGTGTGTGTGTGTGTGTGTGTGTGTGTGTGTGTGTGTGTGTGTGTGTGTGTGTGTGTGTGTGTGTGTGTGTGTGTGTGTGTGTGTGTGTGTGTGTGTCTACACAGTGCAGGGGGCACACTGCTCACCAGGTGGTGCAGGGATCGTTGTTAAGCTGCCAGTAACTTCCTTCAGGGATGATGTCCCCGTCTTCATTGGTGCAGTTGCAACCAGTTGCATTGACTACAACACTACCATGTCGACAGGTGCTGCAGAGGGGAGGAAAGGGGAGGGGAGGGGAGTGGAGGAGAGGGGAGGGGAGGGGCGTGCACAGGGCAGATGTGAGCCCGAGGTGCAGACCGCGTACGCACCAGGTGGGGCAACCATCACGGCATCGCCAAGACTCTCCAGACTGGTGGACAGCATTGGTGTCCCCATCAGTACACGCTGAGGAGGAGTGGCAGAGTGGCTTCTGCTGTGTGAGTGGTTGCTTTGTGTGTGCTGTGCGAGTGTGGTGTGTGAGTGTGTGCAAGTGTGCTGTGCAAGTGTGCTGTGCAAGTGTGCTGTGAGTGTGCTGTGCAAGTGTGCTGTGCAAGTATGCTGTGCAAGTGTGCTGTGCGAGTGTGCTGTGAGTGTGCTGTGCAAGTGTGCTGTGCAAGTGTGCTGTGCGAGTGTGCTGTGCAAGTGTGCTGTGCGAGTGTGCTGTGAGTGTGCTGTGCAAGTGTGCTGTGCAAGTGTGCTGTGCGAGTGTGCTGTGAGTGTGCTGTGCGAGTGTGCTGTGAGTGTGCTGTGCAAGTGTGCTGTGAGTGTGCTGTGTGTGTGCTGTGCAAGTGTGCTGTGCGAGTGTGCTGTGCGAGTGTCCTTTGCAAGTGTGCTGTGAGTGTGCTGTGCGAGTGCTGTGTAGTAGGCTTGGCTGCTCACGTGCACATGCTATCCTGGTGCTGCCAACTGTTCCATTAAAACAAGTACTGAGCAATGGCCAAGAAAGTGTGTGTCACTACACCAACACAGACACTGCACTCCACAAGCAGTGTGCTAGGCCCTCACCAGGTGTTGCAGCCATCAGGACAGGTCCACGAATCACCAGATGGGTGGACACCAGTCGCATCGGTGCACACTGTGGGGAGGGGAGGAACCACATGCTGACTGCTCCACCATTCAGGAATGCACAAACATGCGCATACGTAAATACGTACATACGTACATATGTACACATGAATATTATTTACAACACCAGATGTAAAGGCACTCACGTCTTAGAGGGGGACAAGCTATCAGTGTGCTCAGCACTGTGCCATTTCTACAGGAGCTGAAGACATGGGGACGGACCAGAGCTGGGCAGGAGACACATGCACACACACACACACACACACACACACACACACACACACACACACACACACACACACACACACACACACACACACACACACACACACACACACACACACACACACACACACACACACACACACACACACACACACACACACACACACACACACACACGAACACACACACACGCGCACAGACATGCACACGAACATGCACACGGACACACACCAGGTGTTGCAGCCGTCAGAGCAGGTCCAGGACATCCCACTGGCATAGCTGTTGCCGCCTTCAGTGCAGGCTGGGGGAGGGGGCAGGAGGTGCAAACATGACAGGAATGTACCACCTACACATGACACACACATGCCACGCCCCTTACAAACATGCCCCGCCCCTTCCATTGACACAGTATTGACTCACAGGATGCGGGGCAGCCAGGACAACACTCTCCAGGTGTGGTGACAGGACTCACTCCATTTGGACACACAGGCCAGTCACAAAAGATCATGTCACATCTTCGTTCACCTCCACTGCAGGTGCTGCAGGGGATGACAAAACGTGACACTTTGTCACTGAAGGAGTGACAACCCGAGACCCCTGACAAACGCCAAGCGCTGCACTCACCATGTTTCACACGGCGTGCGCTGGTGTGTGTACCCATCTGGCACTCCCTAAAGAAGTTATGCAACAGCAGCAGTTAGTTATGCAACAGTTTCAGTTATTTGCGTAACAGTAGCTGCTTGTACGTATAGGGAAGTCGCACCATGCCCACACATGTAGAGTTGCATCACTGACAATGCACAGAATGTCAAACATGTTGACATCTTGCACTCACACACAAAAGAACCGACATTGATAGAAGCTGTTAAGCAACAGTACACCATGTGCACTGCAACACACACACGCGCACACGCACACACAGAGACACACAGACATGCACACGCGCACACACGCACGCACACGCACGCAGTGGGAACTCACCGAACAGTTCACATATGGAGCTGTGCAGACATGACCACATCCGTTGGAGCAACACAACTGGCCATTCTCACACACACTGTCATCAGAACAGCCCTCAACGCACGTCCCTAACATCCCAGTTGTGTTGGGGCATGTGGTGTGTGGGCATCTGGGACAGCACTCTCCCGGAAAGACAACGGGCATCAGTCCCCCGTCACAGTCGGGGTAGGCACAGTCCACCACAGCACATATCTTGTCTCCTTGCTCGCACGTGCTGCAAGGGAGAGGCACTACCACTCCACTCCCACCCTAAGGCACACGCTGACATCAAACAACTCACCAAAACTCGCACGGAGTGGGGTTGAACTGCACACCTTCTTGCTCTGGCTGCAAAGAGCACAACACGGTGGCCATTGGACACTCCCTGCACCTCCCGTCCACTACTGCTACTGGTGCTCACCCACTTCCACACGCACACATGCACCATCACACAGCTACCAGTCCACCCATCCCAGTCAACTCACGTCAGAGCAGTTCACTGCAGGAGGCACTCCAGCCATGCATGAGTGACCACACCCGTTGGAACAACACAACTGGCCATCCGGACAGGGTGTGTCCGCAGAACAGAACTCTGCGCACAGACCAAACCCAGTGGCCTCAGGGCACACCAGCGGAGGCTCTGCATGGCCAAACAGTGTGAACACAGCGACACTCAAGCACTGCTTGTGCGCACATGTGCGTACAGACATTGTGGCTAGCCAACTGCATGTACCATCCAGATGGTACTATGGACCTGCGCATGTGCATACACGTGCCCAAATCAAGGCATTCAGCTGTTCAACCATTTTCGCATCAAAGAATTCAGTTTCGCTGTCAATCCTGTTTGAGGGGTGGATCAGCTCATGGCACAACCTGCCCATGACAACACAACACTCTGGACCTACTCTCAGCGACAGGCCATGACAACACAACATTCTAGGCCTACTCTCAGCGACAGGCCTGCGAGATGCAAAGCAGATTTGGCCAGGCAAATATTGTGTGCACGACACATGCTAGAGTGGATTGGGCCATGCCCCAGGGAACTTTGTATTGTAGGCCTTCTGAGATTCCTTCTCAGCTTCACAACGCGGCAAGGCAGCCATTTGCACACACCACTGTCCATGCAATGCCAATGCAATACTTCAACCTCTCTGGTGTGGCCCGTAAGGCATAGCTCCTACATCGGCTCAGAAGAGCATTACCCGTCCTCCCCACACCGAGGCTGGAAACTCACGAGGCTGCGCCTTGCAGAGAGTACCGGCAGCCAACAGCAGCACTGCCACACCCAGCGCCACCGTCATCTCTGCGGGGAACAGTGAAGTGAGCGGTCAGCACACGAAGAGGAACACGCGCTCAACACTCCTGCTCATCATCTAGCGGTGCACTGCCTGAGCCGGCTCACTTTGGTTCCTCCCAGAGATTCCTCGATCGGACTTCGTAGGCGAAGCTTCACGAATCGATCCTGCCGGCCAGTAGAGCTAGAGCTTCCGCTTGGAGGCCCAATTTTGTAGGTAGGAAAATCACGTGACCAAGAATAGATGGCGGAAACTCAGTTCTCGCCAAAATGCAAGCTGCAGCAGAACCTGTAGATGTTTTGCAAGCCAAAGAGTTTGGGCTGGATCCCGTCTTCACGACCCACGCCAAGCTCTTTATCAAGGACGTGGTCAACCTCGAGAGTTATGCCAGGCAACCAGGTGGGGCGTTGCATGGCAAGGGCATGTGTGGTGACGTTTAGTATTAACGTATGAATTAATTAATTGCCTGACCGTTGATTACTTGCCATACGTACTTACTTCAGGTGTGTTCGCTATTCTCAACCATCCTATCCTCACCGTGCACATCATGGGTGACGTTGTGGGGGTGGACCACAGACGACACTTCACTGCCTACACAGGTGTGCAGGTACAGGTCAAAGGTCAACGCATGATGCATGTGACGGCATGTGTGACCTGTCTGTAGAAGACACGACCGTCTGGAATGCTAGACCACCCACAGCACAACCCTCTCCCCACAATGACATTTCCATGCTGGAGGTGATTCTGTTGATGCTTGTGTACATATCTGTGATGTGTCTGCCGTGTGTCTGTGCAGTTGACGATGGCACTGGAGCCATTATCTGTGTGCGCTGGTACAACAGTGACCCTGTCCCCAATATTGCTCTGGGTGCCCTTGTCACTGTGTATGGTAAGGTGGTTGTTTACAGGGGAATGCTACAGCTGAGGGTCTACCAGATTTGTATCCGCTCGCACTATGCACCTTATCAGTGTACTGCACTGTGTGTGTGTCTGCCTGTACCGTATGTGTCTGAACCGTGTATGTGTGTAGTGTGTGTGTGTGTGTGCAGTGTGTGTGTGCAGTATGTGTGTCTGAACCGTGTGTGTGTGTAGTATGTGTGTGTCTGAACCGTGTGTGCAGTGTGTGTGTCTGCACTGTGTGTGTGTCTGCCTGTATTGTGTGTGTCTGAACCGTGTGTGTGTGCAGTGTGTGTGTGTCTGAACCGTGTGTGTGTGCAGTGTGTGTGTGTCTGAACCGTGTGTGTGTGTGGCCCTTAGCTCTAGGTCACACAGTTGCTGAGGAAGACCCCAATGCAGAGGTGTTCCACATGGCAAGTGCTACCCATCTCAGACTGTCTCTGTACAGCAAGCCCTTTCAACTACCAGCAAAGGTCTTAAGGTGAGGTGCTGTGTGGCACTACACAGTGTAGTCTAGCGTGCTAGACCCTCCCTCCACCGGGCAGTTACACCATGTATGGACAACATGTAAGTGCCCGGCAGCAGGAAGGGTCTAGCGTGCTAGACTATGCACGGTGGTGCCACCACTAGCAAGCCGTGGTAGAGCTGCACTTGTATATGGCGATTGTTTCAACATGTAAAGGTACCTGGAAGCATCACAGCAGGGAGGTAGCTCAGGGAAGGTGTGTTGTGAGTGGCATAGACCTGCCAAATTTGATGACTTTTGTTTGCTTGTTGTGTTATTGCTGTGGTTGTGTTGTTGTTGTTGATGCAAAGGTCAATGCTGCCTCTGTCTGTTGTTTGCTCTGTAATTCAGTCAGCTGATGACAGGGTGTTCGAGATGGTTGAACGATGGCTTCAGACAACCTGCCCTGAACAATTCACGTTAAACACACTGTATAAGGATGCAAAACTGATTGGTCAGATTCAGTCTGAGTGCAGTGGGCGGAGTCAAAGTGTGGATGCCCTTCTAAGCAGGTCACTGATGAGACTCCTGAAAGAGGACATTTTGACTGTCGCTAACACTCCAGATGGTGATGCGACCTTTCAGGTACTTGGAGCAGTATTGCTTTGAGGGGTCAGCAAGTTACAGTTGTGTTGAGACCCTGCAGAGATTGTGCTTTAGTATGTGGGATGGTGTTCTGTTGTTGTGGTTAGTAGCTTGGCCCATTTGCAGTTTAAACTGTCTGTACTTGTCCTTTCATCAGTATCTGAGCTACGAAAGAGACCTGAAGCCTGCTGTGCTGCAGTCCATAGTGGCCCTCACTCAAGGTACGAGTGTGTGCGCACACACACACACACACACACGTGTGCACGCATGCACACTTGCACACACACACACACGCAGTTCATGGCACAGGCGGTGGTGTGTGTGCCGCAGTGCTCATCTGGTGTGTGTGTGAGATGCAGGCATGTTGCTCCTCCACCTGCCTCCTCAGCTCCCAACCACCCCAACCACCCTTTGCTCCTCCACCTGCCTCCTCAGCTCCCAACCACCCCAACCACCCTTTGCTCCTCCACCTGCCTCCTCAGCTCCCAACCACCCCAACCACCCTTTGCTCCTCCACCTGCCTCCTCAGCTCCCAACCACCCCAACCACCCTTTGCTCCTCCACCTGCCTCCTCAGCTCCCAACCACCCCAACCACCCTTTGCTCCTCCACCTGCCTCCTCAGCTCCCAACCACCCCAACCACCCTTTGCTCCTCCACCTCAGCTCCCAACCACCCCAACTACCATTTGCTCCTCCACCTTCCTCCTCAGCTCCCAACCACCCCAACTACCATGTAAATGGCGTGCACTGCGATGAACTGGTTCGCAGCCTCCCCCAGTTTCCACGGCGACAGATCATCAACACCTTGACACAGCTGCAGCAATCCAGTGACGTCTTTGAAGCTGACAAGAACTGCTACAAGACTGTAGTCAGTTAACCAGACACACAAGGAGGACGCAAGGGATGTATGTACATACGTACTTCATAATATTAATTCTGCACTGAGTGTATGAAAATATTTACAGTATAATATAAACACCATCTTCATTGAAAAGGAAAGTTAACCCTGATTGGCAATGTCCAAAGAGGGGTGGGAGGGGTGGGAGGGGTGGGAGGGGTGACATTGGCTGCTTATATTGCAATGACCCGTATTGGCACAGCCATGAACATGTCCAGGCTGCCGTCCCCTGCCTCAGCATCATTGTCGTCGTCGTCCTGCGTTGGGAGTGTGGAGAGAGAGGTATGCAGGTGCCTCAGCTGTGGCTGCATGGTGCACAGAGCCACAAGACCACGTACAATGCCTGAGCACATACAACATTGTGTGGTGCCATATAACGCTTCACACGTGCTGTATGTCAGTGTGGTGCCATGTAACGCTTCACACGTGCTGTATGTCAGTGTGGTGCCATGTAACGCTTCACACGTGCTGTATGTCAGTGTGGTGCCATGTAACGCTTCACATGTGCTGTATGTCAGTGTGGTGCCATGTAACGCTTCACACGTGCTGTATGTCAGTGTGGTGCCGTGTAACGCTTCACATGTGCTGTATGTCAGTGTGGTGCCGTGTGTGCTCACCCAAAGTGCCTGTCTGGTATACCACACACAGATGGTCATGTCCTCAGACGCTGTCACAAAACGATGAGCCCCATACTAGGATAGGAGAGTGGGGGAGAAATGTGTGTGTGTGTGTGTGTGCGTGTGTGTGTGTGTGCGTGTGTGTGTGTGTGTGTGTGTGTGTGTGTGTGTGTGTGTGTGTGTGTGTGTGTGTGTGCGTGTGTGTTTGTGCCTACTTGGACTGATGTGACTGCCCTGCTGTGTCCCCGGAGGAACCTGACACAAGTACCCGTGGACACATCCCACTGGTACAAACACCCATCACTACACAAGCAAAGAAACAGCAGACGAGCACACACTACAAGCTGTAGTCCACCCCTCTACTCCAGGTGTACACCACACACCCAGACACACACACTGTAGTCCACCCCTCTACTCCAGGTGTACACCACACACCCAGACACACACTGTAGTCCACCCCTCTACTCCAGGTGTACACCACGCACCTTGCCCCAACCATGAGGTGGCTCCTGTCCAGACACATGGCGGTGATGGTTGTGTCCGCCATCACACCACAGTCATGCAAACTCCAGCACACAATTGGACTGAGGTCAGTCATGTCCCACATGTGGAGCCCGCCCACTGCCGTGGCAGTGACCAGGAGCAGGTTGGACTTCTGCAAGAAGACTCGTACGTAACTCTAGCAACTTCATTCAGGTCACACAAATGGTGTGTGTACACACACACACACCTCTATTGCCACCACCCATGCTGGGTGGAGCAGTGTGCCCACACAACAGCCTGTGTCCAGATCCCACACCTTGACAAAGCAGTCCTTGCTCCCACTCAACAGCTGTCCGCGATCCAGCAGCACACAGGTGACAGGAGCTGTGGGGGGCAGGGGAGTCAGTGGAGACAGTCTCACACACATACTGTATGTAACATGTTTGGCAGCTCCTGTAGTGGTTGGTGCGTTGGTGAGTGCACATCAGTGGGGCCTCTCACCGTTGTGTGCATGGATGACGTGCATGCAGTGCCACAGGGAGGCATGCCAGACACGCACGGTGCAATCATAGGACCCAGTCACTCTGCATCGGAGAGGAGGAGAGGGGGGAGTGGTTACAAACAGCCACACAAACCATACCTGCAACTGCTCGCTATACAGACAGACAGACAGACGTACGTACATGCGGCCACTGTCCATGTCTATGCAAGAGACACAGCTCGTGTGTCCACTGAGAACTGCGAGCGGCAAGGACTGGACAATGTCCCACACGATGCACTGCGTGTCCCAAGAGCCAGTGACTAAGCACTCCTCACTGCACTGCAGACACCTCACGCCACCCTGCACAGGACAGGCGAGCAACCAGCACCACACACCCCATGGGCTACGGCTGAGGTCAACTTAGCACAACCCCTCTCCCTGCTGTGGCTTGTGGGTGCTGGCTGAAGCAGGGTGTGCTGTGGTGTGGTGTGATGTGGTGTGGTGTGCTGTGCTGTGCTGTGATGTGGCGTGGTGTGCTGTGGTGTGGTGTGATGTGGTGTGCTGTGGTGTGATGTGGCGTGGTGTGCTGTGATGTGGCGTGGCGTGCTGTGGCATGGTGTGGTGTTCTGTGGTGTGATGTGGTGTGCTGTGGTGTGCTGTGATGTGGCGTGGTGTGCTGTGCTGTGGTGTGCTGTGATGTGGCGTGGTGTGCTGTGGTGTGGTGTTCTGTGGTGTGATGTGGTGTGCTGTGGTGTGCTGTGGTACTTACCTTGTGGGCCTGCAGCACACGCACCTCCCGGCCACTCCTCATGTCATGGACCCTGCACCAGTGGAGCCAGCAGCAAGCGTTACACACACAATTCATTCACACTTGTACACACATACGTACGTACGTACACACACACGCACACGTGTCAAGAGAAGCAAAGCTGGCTACCTTGCAGTCATGTCTGCTGATCCTGAGATCACTTTCCGCAGGTCAAACGTGGCACAGGTGATGGCGGCATCGTGGGCCTGCAAGGAGAGGAACATTGATTGGATCAGAGTGTACGTACGTATACATACGTACATACCAGTTAATGACACACCACCGAGTGGTTCACAGAGCCAGCCTGCTCTACTAGTTACTCCTGCGTCACTCACCACTAGCCTCTTCACCTTTGGAATGGGCAGGACCTTGCCGGGTTTGGGAGTGGCCGTGTCCGCTAGGCAGCCTGACAGGACCAGGCACCTCAGGCCCTCAGGGTGGGGCTGTGGGCGGGGCAGAACAACCACACACTCTACCTCCCTACCCCACACATGCACAAGAGTGCATTCATGGATGCTGCACATGCTGCGCTGACAGTGACGGTGCACCGCTGCTTACCAGGCTTGGTACTACAGGCCGGGTGTCGGTGATGACTGGCACCAGTTGCACGTTTCTCCTTCGGCCAGGTTCAGTGATGGCGTCCTTTGAGACAGACAGATTGGGCAACACCTCCACGCCATCCACCACATTCAGTTCCTCTGTCTCTTTGACCACCTTGAGGCCTTGGGGAGCCCCCTGGCCAAGAACAAACTCGACACCCTGTTGAGTACGCTCTTTGCAGAGAGGTTGATGACACCCCTCTGCATCACTCCTCTCCTGCCCTGCGTCTCCTTCCGGTCCTTCCCCTCCACCCTGCCGCTCCTGCTCAGCGAACAACAGAGCAGCTGCCTGCTGCTCTGCACGCAGCCTCCTCCTGCGAGCTATGGCACTCTCGGGTGCTGCCTTCAGCACATCATGCGTGGAAGACAACTCGGCTGAGGTGTCTCGCACTGCACAAAAGACAGAGAGTAACAGATGCCACGCCCCTACCCATCCCCTTACTAGCATTTCAGGTATGCGCATGGACCAACCCAGCTGAATCATCTGCCGCAGAGTAAGGGAGGATTTTAGAGTGGTAAGTGATGCCGGTGGCACTGGAAGCTGCTCCGCCTCCTCCGCCTCCTCTTCCGCCTTCTTCTCCTCTTCCTCCTTTGCACACTCTCTTGCAGATGCTGAAGCAACAAAACCACAGGCACAGAATGCCACAAGGAATCCAGTGAAAAGAAGTGGGATACTGCTCCTAACCTGCCTTGACAACGATGCTCTTCACTCTCTTAATGACTCCACTCAGCTGCCGGTATGCTTGCTGCCACTCCACGTGGTGCCCTCCAGAGAGGGCCTCTAAAGCATCTACTAGCCTGCCCAGACCCTCTTGCTCACCAAGCCGCAAGCAGTGGTCCCTCCACAGCACACCAGAGCTACACAGTCTGTGCCAGCGACGGCACACCTGCACATGATGGCAGTACAAATCCACAGATTCATCTCAGGGCTGCATCAGTACATTACATGCTCATCCTCCCCCCTCCCTCACACTCCTGTGCCCCACCTGTGAGGCCCTCCCCCACACTCCAGTACCCCACCTGTGAGGCCCGCCCCCACACTCCAATACCCACCTGTGAGGCCCGCCCCCACACTCCAGTGCCCCACTTGTGAGGCCCTCCCCCACACTCCAGTGCCCCACTTGTGAGGCCCTCCCCCACACTCCAGTGCCCCACTTGTGAGGCCCTCCCCCACACTCCAGTACCCCACCTGTGAGGCCCTCCCCCACACTCCAGTGCCCCACTTGTGAGGCCCTCCCCCACACTCCAGTACCCCACCTGTGAGGCCCTCCCCCACACTCCAGTACCCCACCTGTGAGGCCCTCCCCCACACTCCAGTACCCCACTTGTGAGGCCCTCCCCCACACTCCAGTGCCCCACTTGTGAGGCCCTCCCCCACACTCCAGTACCCCACCTGTGAGGCCCTCCCCCACACTCCAGTACCCCACCTGTGAGGCCCTTCCAAGGCTCCGTGGGTCCAACAAGGAGAATATGTTGAGCAGGAGTGGGTCATGAAGGAGGTCAGTCCCATGGCGGTCCTCCAGCAGCCTAGAGGTGGGTAGAGTAGGACAGCCACAGAAGGTTGAAGTACATACACACGTACAGTACACAGTGTGCTTGCATGTGTGGGTGTATGTACGCACATACGTATGTATGTGGTGTGAGTGGGTAGTGGGTGGGTGTGAGTGGGTAGTGGGTGGGTGTGAGTGGGTAGTGGGTGGGTGTGAGTGGGTAGTGGGTGGGTGTGGAGCACAAGCAGACCTACCTCTGATGGATGCACTGGGCTAGGTAACCAAGCTGCTCGTTGTCACACAATTTCACAATCTCCAACAGCAGCCATGTTTTTTGGTAGCCATCCCATAGATGAAACAACTAACAATTGAGCAAAAGAGTGACATGAGCTGTCACCTCGCTTGCGTCAGCTGAGCACATGCACCATGTGCAAACTGCCCACCTTAGCCAGATTCGCCTGCTGTGACTTGAAGTTCTCTGTGAGTCTCTGGGTGGACGGCTTCACCACAGTTGAGGGAGTCCAGCTCTTTGACCGCTTGCGTCCAATCCGACCCACCTTCCTCTGTCCACTAACTTTGTCGGGCGAGTGGAGAAGACTGGTACTGTACTCAAGGGCAAGAGGAGTACCAAACTGCTTTCTCCTGAAAGAGAAGAAGTCTTCTGACTCCAGTTGCAGTGAGTTCACAGTCACTTGGTGCTGCTCTCCGTGCAGTGGGGGCAGACGGGGGATGGAGCACTTGTCCGGGGGCGCACATGCAACTTCATTCTTCAGGCACACAGGCACAGCACACTCGGACAGGGACCTGCGCAAGTCACTTCTCCATTCGTCCACCTCCTCTTCAAACCTCTTGAGGCTCCCATGCACGGGACTGCGCTGCTTAAGGTAGGCTGCCTTGGGGGCTAAGAAGGCAGAGAAGTCCCTGTGGAGAAGAGGCTCTAAGCTGGTAATCAGAACGGAGAGCTGGCTCTTGGAACAGGACAAGATGACGCTGCATAAGACAATGCGTCGCTGCCACGGCCGCCACGCTTTAAACCAAGAGCTAATCAGCTTAACTTGCTGTTTCATATGCGCTGCGACTTCGAGTTGGCCCACGGCAACATGAGAGTTCGCTCCGGACTGGACGGGAATCTTGGTTTCCTTGCTCTTCTTCTCTTCGGACAGTGGCGCTAGCTTTGGCAATTTCAACTCATGCTTTTGCAAACTACGTTGCTTCTGGGGCCGAGGGGTAGACATTTTGAATCGCTATGGCTACCATCCTCGAATTAATTATGTTCATCTGTACACACTAGCCAATGGTCACAACACAATGTTTCAGACGTTTCGGTGTCTCTACAGACACCTTCATCAGTGACTGATGAAGGTGTCATTTTTCCTGCTTGACAACAGACGACATTGTGCAAGATGGCCGTCGTACGTTTTGGGTTCACAATGGAGCATGCTACATGCTATGTATGCTTGCTACAAAACAATACACGCATGCACCAATTATGAAGGAAGGGAGGAGTCCCAGATGATGAGGTACACACCAATTATGACCCAGTGCAAGTGCTACTGGCCTGCATCTAGCATCTGGCGCTATATAAGCACATTTGAGTGCCTGGACCTCTGCACTGCATTGGACATCCTGGGGGCTATATAAGCACATTTGAGTGCATGGACCTCTGCACTGCATTGGATATCCTGGGGCTATATAAGCACATTTGAGTGCATGGACCTCTGCACTGCATTGGACATCCTGGGGGCTATATAAGCACATTTGAGTGCATGGACCTCTGCACTACATTGGACATCCTGGGGGGTATATAAGCACATTTGAGTGCATGGACCTCTGCACTACATTGGACATCCTGGGGGGTATATAAGCACATTTGAGTGCATGGACCTCTGCACTACATTGGACATCCTGGGGGGTATATAAGCACATTTGAGTGCATGGACCTCTGCACTACATTGGACATCCTGGGGGCTATATAAGCACATTTGAGTGCATGGACCTCTGCACTACATTGGACATCCTGGGGGCTATATAAGCACATTTGAGTGCAGGGACCTTGTCAATTCCCAATATCGTATATATAGTCAATGTAATGTAAGTATGCGAATAATTAGTGACACTCTGTGGCTGTGCTTACCCACTTGTACCATAGATAGAGTTTACTCTATCTATGCGTATATGCTTGCAGCATATGCAGGAAGTGCATATGTGTGTCCGTACGTTGGGGAAAAACATAGATAGAATAGCTACATCTTTGCTTGTACCATAGATAGAGTACATCTTTGCTTGTACCATAGATAGAGTATATCTTTGCTTGTACCATAGATATAGTACATCTTTGCTTGTACCATAGATAGAGTACATCTATGCTTGTACCATAGATAGAGTACATCTATGCTTGTACCATAGATAGAGTACATCTATGCTTGTGCCATAGATAGAGTACATCTATGCTTGTACCATAGATAGAGTACATCTATGCTTGTACCATAGATAGAGTACATCTATGCTTGTACCATAGATAGAGTACATCTATGCTTGTACCATAGATAGAGTACATCTATGCTTGTACCATAGATAGAGTACATCTATGCTTGTACCATAGATAGAGTACATCTATGCTTGTGCCATAGATAGAGTACATCTATGCTTGTACCATAGATAGAGTACATCTATGCTTGTACCATAGATAGAGTACATCTATGCTTGTGCCATAGATAGAGTACATCTATGCTTGTGCCATAGATAGAGTACATCTATGCTTGTACCATAGATAGAGTACATCTATGCTTGTACCATAGATAGAGTACATCTATGCTTGTACCATAGATAGAGTACATCTATGCTTGTACCATAGATAGAGTACATCTATGCTTGTACCATAGATAGAGTATATCTTTGCTTGTGCCATAGATAGAGTACATCTATGCTTGTACCATAGATAGAGTACATCTGTGCTTGTGCCATAGATAGAGTACATCTATGCTTGTACCATAGATAGAGTACATCTATGCTTGTACCATAGATAGAGTACATCTATGCTTGTACCATAGATAGAGTACATCTTTGCTTGTGCCATAGATAGAGTATATCTTTGCTTGTGCCATAGATAGAGTATATCTTTGCTTGTACCATAGATATAGTACATCTTTGCTTGTACCATAGATAGAGTACATCTATGCTTGTACCATAGATAGAGTACATCTATGCTTGTGCCATAGATAGAGTACATCTTTGCTTGTACCATAGATAGAGTACATCTTTGCTTGTGCCATAGATAGAGTACATCTATGCTTGTACCATAGATAGAGTACATCTATGCTTGTGCCATAGATAGAGTACATCTTTGCTTGTGCCATAGATAGAGTATATCTTTGCTTGTACCATAGATATAGTACATCTTTGCTTGTACCATAGATAGAGTACATCTATGCTTGTACCATAGATAGAGTACATCTATGCTTGTACCATAGATAGAGTACATCTATGCTTGTACCATAGATAGAGTACATCTATGCTTGTACCATAGATAGAGTACATCTATGCTTGTACCATAGATAGAGTACATCTATGCTTGTACCATAGATAGAGTACATCTATGCTTGTACCATAGATAGAGTACATCTTTGCTTGTGCCATAGATAGAGTATATCTTTGCTTGTACCATAGATATAGTACATCTTTGCTTGTACCATAGATAGAGTACATCTATGCTTGTACCATAGATAGAGTACATCTATGCTTGTGCCATAGATAGAGTATATCTTTGCTTGTACCATAGATATAGTACATCTTTGCTTGTACCATAGATAGAGTACATCTATGCTTGTACCATAGATAGAGTACATCTATGCTTGTGCCATAGATAGAGTACATCTATGCTTGTACCATAGATATAGAGTACATCTATGCTTGGATATACATCTTATTATTATATGTACTTCTTTTCTCATTGTACAAAATGGCCGTCGGCATTTTGGATCGCTTTGGATGCACTATCGAGCATGGCTTGAGAAGGTGTATGCGTTCGAACTCCAAGTAATTCAACAGAGTAATAGTGTTTCGAAAGTTGTGTTCCCGACCCACTCAATTGGCCTCCTGCGTGTTCTCCAAAGATGTCTGGCAGCGGCTTTCTTGCTGGATTCATGTTCGGAAACGTAAACGCCGAGGGAGAACTAGAAGATGACGTTCTGGATAAAGTACGTGTGTGTGTGCGTGCGTGCGTGCGTGCATGTGTGTGTGTGTGTGTGTGTGTGTGCGCGCGCGCATGTGTGTGTGTTTGTATGTATCGCGCAATGCGGTCAAATAACATTGGGGTGTGCCGTGCTGCAGGATGCCTTTCAGCAGCTGTCAAACCTCGAGGGTCGTGGACTGCTGGGGGACTTAGACAGTGACGTGGTGGAAGGAGTGAAGCAGGAGGAGGATGATGACTATGATCAGTTGGCCGCAGGTGATGGTCGTCCCTCTAGCAGCGAGCCGATTGACTTTGTGGACATTGATGAAGTGGCAGAAGACCAGGAAGAGGCTGAGGCACAGAGGAGACTGCAGGAGAGGAGACTACAGGAGAGGAGACTACAGCAAGAATACTATGCTAAGGGACTAGTGTTTACTCATGGTGCGTGCATGCATGTGTGTGTGTGTGTGTGTGTGTGTGTGTGTGTGTGTGTGTGTGTGTGTGTGTGTGTGTGCGCGCATGCGTGCGTGTGCGTGTGTGTGTGTGTGTGTGTGTGCGTGTGTCTATGTGTAGTATGTGCACATGGCCTGCAGACATCTTCTCTGTCCTTCCCACCCCCACCCCCTATACTGCACCTCCACTCACTCGCAGGGCCTGCCACCTCACTGGAGGAGGAGGAGGAAGACTACGATAAGCCTGATGAGGGTGTTGTGGCTGCGTCAGTGTCGGTGGCCAGCCTTCCACCTGTAGAGCAGGCGGTGGCAGCGTCTGGACTGGTGCAGCAAGCACCACAAGTGCCAGCAGTCCAGACTCCTCCCCATATTACTGAGTCTGCTGCTGAGCACATGTCTGTAGCTCCTCCCCAGCCCCAGACTCTGGCCCCGCCCACCAAGCCAACTGCGCCAGAGGCAGCACAACTAACAGAGGAGATGTATGAGAAGGTGAAGAAGCTCTTCCCTTCCTACGAGCGCGAAGGACTCCTGCGCTTCTCCAGTCTTCTTGGCCTGGGTCGTCCCTCCTGTCTCCCCAAGATCTGGGCTGGTGCCAGGAAGCCCAAACGGAAGAAGCAGAAGCAAGAGCCACAGGACGGTAGGGAGGGGGAGGACAAGAGTGAACACTGGACGCTGGACCTCGGAGGCACTCCGCCACGGGAGCTGGTGGCCAGTGATGACGAGGACTGGCTGCTCTCTGGGACTGACGACCGCCACAGTCAGAAGGGTGCGGGGAGGAAGAGGGGTAGAAGTGGAGGTAAGAAGTGTGCTTGGAGACATGGCCCAGCGAAATACTGGTACGACCAGCTGAATGTCCCAGAAGATGGAAGTAACTTTGACTATGGATTCAAGCTAAAGGTTTGCTGGGCCTCGTTGTGTTACCTGGCTAAGCTGCACCACACACTCACCTGGTTGTGTTGCTACAGTATTCTGTATTGCTGTGTGCAGTCACCGCCACAAAGGAAGGGGGAAGTCCCAGAGGATGAGGGAAAGCCCCTATCTGATGACAGTCTACCCGACGATGCATTCTACATGGTTGCCCAATACCCATGGGAGAATGACATCATATATGATGCAAGCCCTCAATCTGCTGACAGTGAGTGAGGCACATGGCCGCAGGGGACCAGGAGGTGCGCAGTGCATGTACACACACAGTGCTTTTCTTCTTGTCCAGAGTACAGCTGGCCCCATTTGCCTGGTATGCAGCGGGCAGCTGCCCCGCCCCCTCAGCTGCTTGGAGAGCATGCCCCGCCCCTTCAAGCAGGGGAGGGGAGGAAGCCGTCAGGCGGTGACATTGTGTACTCCTTGTTCCCACCGGAGGACAGTGACGTGATCTACGGACGATGGGAGGACCAGATCATCTTTGACCCTGATGTGGGTGGTGACAGTGAAGGCCTAAGTATCAGCTGTATTCATTTCTGTCACGCATCTCTCCTCAGGCAATGGACCACATCCCTCGCCCCAAGGTTGTGCGTCTGGACCCAAACGACCCAGGACTGATTGTTGGCATCCCTGAGGAGCCCGAGGCAAGAGAACATGAGACAACCTCAAGAGATGGAAAAAAGGTCAGCTGTGCATGTGACTGTCATGTGACAGTCATGTGTTCATGTGATGGTTGTGTGACTGGCATGTGCTGGTCATGTAGTAATGTGGTCATGTGACTGTCATATGCTGGTCATGTGACAGTCATGTGGTCATGTGATTGTCATGTGGCTGTCGTGCTGGTCATGCTGCTATCTTTTGCGCTATCTTCAGGAGAAGAGGCGCTCTCAGGTTCTGATGCGGAAGCTAAACCGCTCAGAACAGAAGCCCACTCTCATTGCTCAGAAGAAGGATATGTTTAATGTTTCCAATGACGAGTACTACAACCCCAAGCTTAGTGAGCTGCTCTGTGACAGCAAACACTGTTGCATCTTGTGTGCTTGCGCTGATTGACAGAGTAGCGACCCACATTATTCCCCCCCCCCCCCCCCATGTCCCCCTACCCTGCTATGCAGCGTCTGAGACCAGTCTGGTTGACCTGGAAGGGGCATCTGCCCAGCATTCTATCCCTGCCTCCAGGCTCCACCCCCTGTGGTTCCCCACCCACTACTCACGGCATATGCTGCGTAACTTCCACCGCCCCAAGCTCAAGGGCCTCTCCTCCCCAGAGGAGTCCACCGGGTTTGTCCCTGTCCTCAACCTGGTCAAGCACATGGCTGACATCGACAAGGTGTGCAGGGACAGACTCTCTCTCTCTCTCTCTCTCTCTCTCTCTCTCTCTCTCTCATCTGGTGGGGTGGGGAGGGGAGGGGACATGCTGTTGAGCTCACTTGACATCCTTCACTTGGCTGTCCATGAAGCTCTGGTGCCTGAACTTACTGCTCAGCTGCTTCTTGAGAACCTTGTGTGTGTGTGTGTGTGTGTGTGTGTGTGTGTGTGTGTGTGTGTGTGTGTGTGTGTGTGTGTGTGTGTGTGTGTGTGTGTGTGTGTGTGTGTGTGTGTGTGTGTGTGTGTGTGTGTGTGTGTGTGTGTGTGTGTGTGTGTGTGTGTGTGTGTGTGTGTGTGTGTGTGTGTTTGTCTAATACGCGTGTGTCTCGTGTGCATATGTATGTATGTATGTATGTGTGCATGCGTAGGAACGAGAGAGGGAGCGTGTTGGGTCAGGAGGAGGCGAGGTCTTCTTCATGCGCTGCACAGATGACCTGAGCCCGTGCGACAGTCGGCTGGTCTTCTTTGAGTACACAGAAGAGCATCCTTTACTTCTGAACAACATTGGGATGGCCTTCAAGATCAAGACCTATTACAGAAGGCCAGAGGTAGGTCGGGAGCAAGATCCGCCTGCCGATGGAGCAGGAGACAGCACTACTCTGCTGAATGCACTGTGCACTGCTGTGTCTCCAGACTGGTGTCACATTGCTTGCCTTACAGCCACTACACTCCTGTTTATGTCACCAACTCAAGTGTGTCACCCACTCTTTTGTCATCCTGTTCAATGCCACCCCACTCAAGTGTCACCCACCCCTGCGTCACCCACCCTTGCATCACCCACCCCTGGGTCACCCACCACCCCATACTCTGTCATTCACGTGTAGCGGCAGAAGGAGAGTCCTCCACAGCTCCCCTACGGAGAGACCAGCTACGTCCTCAGCACGTCCTACTTCCTCGGCCAGCTCCATCCTGGACAGGCACTGCAAAGCATCGAGAGCAGCATGTTTCGCTCCCCCATTTACCCACACACCATGCCAGACCAGATCTTCCTTGTCATCCGCTCTGGAGATAGGTGGGGGGAGGGGGAGGTTCTTGTAGGCAAAACACTACGATGTCCTGTTTCATGATGGATACTGATTACCATACCCATGGTTGCTACTGGTTACCATACCCATGGTTGCTACTGGTTACCATACCCATGGTTGCTACTAGTTACCATACCCATGGTTGCTACTGTTTACTACATGATGATGGATGGTTGCTATTGGTTGCCATACCCATGGTTGCTATTGGTTACCATACCCATGTACGTAGCTTCTACATCCGAGAAGCGAGAGACATTTTCACTGTGGGCCAGCAGTGTCCAAAGATCGAGGTCCCTGGCCCAAACTCCAAACAAGACAAGTCCTTCCAGCGCGACTTCCTCACGGTGAGAAAGACGCTCCTCGCTGGCCACACACACCCAGCGCCACCACGAAAATGGCACTTGTCACATCACATGCTCTCGTCACATCACATGCTCTCGTCACATCCTGTCACTACTGCGGCTTGTGTTCGCTGCAGCTCACATTGTACCGGCTGTTTGCTGAGAGCACCGAGGTGCCAAAGCAGCTTCGCATGGACCAAGTGAAGGCTGCCTTCCCCCACCTCTCTGAGAACGTCATTCGCAAGCGCTTGAAGCTCTTTGCCAACTTTGAGCGTTTTGGCTCAGAGTTCAGCAACTATGGCTGTTGGATGCTCCGTCCAGACTTCCGTCTGCCAAGTGAAGAGGAGCTGCGGGACCTTGTCACTCCAGAGCAGTTCAGTGCACATGCCAGTATGAAAGAGGCTGAGCAGAGACTGAAGGTCAGCACATGTGGTGGGAGATTTCCCTTTGTAGTCTGCTTGGTTGTAGCATGAGTGGAGGGGGATCCCCAGTGTGGCTGAGCTGTGCTGTTTGAAGGTTCTCACGTCTCTCAGTCGTTTATGTTTACCGCATTGCTACGTAGCAAGTCTGTAAGCTTAAATTAAACACTTCCTGGGTAGTGCCTCCTTTGTGCATTGCCATAGTCCTCCCTTAACCCTCCCCAGGACGCAGGCTACGGTGGCAAGTCCCTTCTTTTCATGGAGGATGAAGATGACGAAGATATAGCTCAGAAGTTGGACGACGAGGTGCTGGCTGCGCCATGGAACACCACCAAGCACTTCATCAACGCCATGAAGGGACGCTACATGTTGCAGCTGAATGGCCCGGCCGACCCCACGGGCTGTGGGGAAGGCTTCTCCTACATTCGCATGTCCTCAAAGGCACCACTTGGGAAGGTGCGCATTCCATGTGCCTGACGCCGTGCTGGGTAACTGGAGGGGTCTCAAGCCTCTTTGCAGAGCACGTCTCACTTCTGTAGTGACTCACCTTGCCCTCTCCACTGGCAGGAGGACCCGCTGCTGGGCAACCCACCCAAGAAAAGGTCGGGAACTGATGCTGACCTACGCAAGCTGAAATTGGACAAAGCAAAGAATGTGCTGAGAGGGTTTGGCGTTCCAGAGGAAGAGGTTAGCGGCCGGAAGCAGAGGGGCTTGGGAAGGGAGTGAACTCATTTGAGATGCATAGTGTGTTGGAACAGAGGCAAGGCTCTCTACTGAAATGCTCTGTGCATCTTTTCCCAGATCAGCCGCCTCTCTCGCTGGGAGGTGGTGGACGTCGTGCGGACCATGTCCACCGAGGCAGCCAAGGCTGGAAGCAGTGGACGTGGGTGCCCTTGCACACCAGCTGAGTCTGCTAAACCGTGACATGCATGCTCCCTTGCCCTCCGCTCCTCCCTGTAGTGGGATCGTTCAAGTTTGCCCGAGGTCGCCTGCTGCACCTGACAACGCAGGAGCGCTACAAGGAGGAATGCCAGCACGTGTTTGACCTGCAGAACAAGGTCCTGTCCTCTACAGAGGTGCTCTCAACAGACGAAGAGTCTTCGGATGAGGAGGGGAGTGAGGACGAACTGGCGAAGAACTTGGGGAGCTTTATCAGCAAGAAATCGACACAGCAGATGAGTTACGAGGAGGAGGAGATGGAGAGGGCAGACCTCATCCGACAGCTCATGGTGGAAGAGAAGAAGTTCGAGGGCTCAGAGGGGAAGACAGGGGTGGATACACCTCGCAGTGGTGAGGAATACCTGAGGTCGTGTGATATCATGTGACTAATGCATATGTCATGTGATGTCATGTGACTAATGCAAATGTCATGTGATGTCACACCACTTTAGCCTCACCTCCTGGAGAAGGGGATGACCCCATGTCAGCTGTCTCACCCTTCCTGGTTGGTTCAATGTGCACACACACACACATACACACACACACACACGTGTGTCCCTGGTTGTAGCCTGGACATCGTCTGGAGATCTGTCGTACGTTCAGTCAGAACGGAGTGGAGTACCAGCGAAAGGAGACTGTGAAGAACCCAGCTGTCATTGAGGCCTACCTGAAGTTCACCCGCAGCAAAGACAAGGACCAGTTCAGGTCAGTCGCGGTTACTCCTAGTGTCTCACCGCTGTGGGTGTGTCTCACCGCTGTGGGTGTGTCTCACCGCTGTGGGTGTGTTACAGGCTGATAGAGCAAGATGTACAAGAGAAGGAGGAGATGCGAAAGGAGAAGAAAAGGTTGCAGGACCAGTTGAGACGGATCAAGAAGATGGAGGGACAGGGAAAGCATAGCAAAGTGAAGAAGGACAAGCCTAAACCTGAAACCACCTTGAAGGTGATTTGGCGGGAGGCAGCGCATGCATTGTGTGTGGTGTGTGAATATCCCACACTTGTCATAGTTGTGTGGTGTGTGTGTGTGTGTGTACACGCATGTGTGTCCATGTACTCTTTGTGTGCCCCCACCTCCAGATGAAGTGTGGTGCGTGTGGTCAGCTGGGCCACATGAAGACCAACAAAAACTGCCCCCTCTTCAAGAAGCTTCCTGTGCAGGTGGCAATGACAGAGGCACAGGAGGAAGCAGAGAAAGAGTCCATGATGTCGCGCGATGATCTGGTGAAAGTGGAAGGTACCAAGATATCCTTCGGGAAGGCTCTCATTGAACAGTGAGTGCAGAGGCTTCAGAGGAGGGGTTGTGGTGTTAGGGTGCTCTTGATCAGAGGAGGTGAATGGTGCCCCTGTTCTGCAGTGCACAGGACATGAAGAAGAAGGCGCTTGTTCTCAAGTTCCCAAAGGAGAAACGTGAGGCACGCACAGAGGTGTCCTGTGGGCCTGTTTGCTGACCACTCCCCCTGCCCCACCCACCTGTGTGACCTGCAGTGCGCAAGAGGAAGAGACAGGGAGAGGACGACCTGGAGTACCTTGGGGTGGGCGACACACCCAAGCTGTAGGCTGCATCTGCCAGCGCCACTGTCACACCTACGAACCCTTGCCTTGCCCCTGTAGAAGAGGACCAAGACCGTGCATCGCAGAGACACCAACCCAGAGGTGCCCTTCTCTGCTGCTCTGGACAAGACACTAATCAAACTGCGCAGCCTGCCTGAGGTGACCCCACTCTGTGCTTGCTAGCGTTTGATAGCATTTGTTGTTGTTCTCGTTGTTGTTGTTGTTGTTGTTGTTGTTGTTGTTGTTGTTGTTGTTGTTGACATTGCGTGTATCTGTTGAATCACAGGCAGCTCATTTCCAGAAGCCAGTGTCAGCAAAGTTGGTTCCCGACTACTACACGATAATCAAGTTCCCAATGGACCTGCAGACAATTAAGGAGGTGTGCACTTCAGCAGCTCTCCACACCACACCCAACCTCCATGTCACGCTACACACCACACTCACACCTCACACACCACTCCACATGCACTCCACATCACACCACTCACACCTCACACACCACTCCACATGCACTCCATCTCACACCTCACACAGCACTCCACATGCACTCAACGTCAAACCACACTCACACCTCACACACCACTCCACATGCACTCAACGTCAAACCACACTTACATCTCACACACCACTCCACATGCACTCAACGTCAAACCACACTCACACCTCACACACCACTCCACATGCACTCCACGTCAAACCACACTCACACCTCACACACCACATGCACTCCATCTCACACCTCACACAGCACTCCACTTGCACTCCACGTCACACCACTCACACCTCACACAGCACTCCACATGCACTCAACGTCAAACCACACTCACACCTCACACACCACTCCACATGCACTCAACGTCAAACCACACTCACACCTCACACACCACTCCACATGCACTCAATGTCAAACCACACTCACACCTCACACACCACTCCACATACACTCCACGTCACACCACTCACACCTCACACAGCACTCTCACTTTGTTAGCAGTCACACTTCTGAAGTACGCACACACCACATCTTTCCTTAATGTGATCTTTCTTGCCGAGGACTGCAGAACCTCCGTCAGCACTACTACCGCTCCACAGAGATGTTTCTGGAGCATGTCAACCTGATTGTGACTAACTGCATCACCTACAACGGTGAGGGGCATTGTCAGACAAGGAGCACATGACAAGGGAGAGGGTCCATGGTTTCACTGCTGCTGTGTGAGGGTGTCTAGATGTGGGTGTGTAGGTGGGTGTGTAAGTGTGGGTGTATGGGTGGGTGTAGGTGGGTGTTTTTCACTACATATATATCTTTTGCAGGATTTGGCTCTGAAATAACAAGAATGGCTCAGAGGGTCTTGGAAGTCTGCACTGAGGACTTGAAAAAGGTCAGTCCCTGCCCAGCTCTTCCCTTGCACACAGTCCCTGCCCAGCTCTTCCCTTGCACACAGTCCCCGCCCAGCTCTTCCCTTGCACACAGTCCCCGCCCAGCTCTTCCCTTGCACACAGTCCCCGCCCAGCTCTTCCCTTGCACACAGTCCCCGCCCAGCTCTTCCCTTGCACACAGTCCCCGCCCAGCTCTTCCCTTGCACACAGTCCCCGCCCAGCTCTTCCCTTGCACACAGTCCCCGCCCAGCTCTTCCCTTGCACACAGTCCCCGCCCAGCTCTTCCCTTGCACACAGTCCCCGCCCAGCTCTTCCCTTGCACACAGTCCCCGCCCAGCTCTTCCCTTGCAGTGTGTACGTTAATCTGCATTGTGTGTGTAGAACGAAGAAGAACTCTCTCGTCTCGAGCGCAAAATCAACCCAGCTCTGGATGACAACGCTTGCGTGGCCTTTAGCTACTTTCTGGAGACATTCATTAATCGAATGAAGTGTGTGCCGGAGGTGGGTCACTTGGAGCCCTCCATGGTGCACAGTGATGTGCTGGGCCATACTGCACGCCCACTTACAGCACCACAGCTGGTGGTGTGGGCCTGTTACAGCTTTGCAGTGTGTTGTGTGACCACACTCCGCCCCCTCCAACCTGCAGTCTTCCTACTTCCACTACCCTGTGTCCGCCAAGCAACTCCCTGACTACCACAAGGTGGTGGCCCACGCAATGGACCTGGAGACAATGCGCAAGGTGTGTCTCGAGCCTGTGTGCATGTGTGTGCATGTGTAAGGTGTGTGTGTGTGTGTGTGTGTGTGTGTGTGTGTGTGTGTGTGTGTGTGTGTGTGTGTGTGTGTGTGTGTGTGTGTGTGTGTGTGTGTGTGTGTGTGTGTGTGTGTGTGTGTGTGTGTGTGTGTGTGTGTGTGTGTGTGTGTGTGTGTGTGTGCATGTGTGTGTGTGTGCCTGCCTGTTTGTGCGTGTGTGATTGTAGTACTCCGACGTGCACTAGAATTGCAAGAAGCATCGATACCGAACCTGTGCCGAGTTCATGAGGGACGTTGACTTGATTGTGCTCAACAGTGCCACTTACAATGGTGGGTGGGCTGCATCACATGTACAGTCACATGACTGCCACCTGACCATCACATGATCGTCTCTTTCGTCACATGGTAGGTACTGACAGCATCTTCACCAACATCACAGAGCAAATGCGAGAGGTATCTCGACAAGGAATAGAAGAGGTGGGAACACACACACGCACATACACACTCGCACACACACACTCGCACACACACACACACACACACACACACACACACACACACACACACTCGCACACACACACACACACACACACACTCACACACACACACACACTCGCCCACACACACACTGACTGATGTCTGGCCTTCTGTTGTCAACAGAACAAGGAGAGACTGGAGCAGTTGGAGGCCAAAATTGCTGAGGTGGAGAGCCGCAAAGAAGCCTCCTTACGCAGCAGTGTCCAAGAAGCAGCAGAGGAGTCGCTAGCCAGCATCTCGCCGGGTGAGATGTCCATGGATGCTTCACTTGAGCTGAGGAACCTTCCCATTCCGACTACTGCCGGGTCCATGGACCTTGATCTCATGGTATTGGGGAGTGGCAAGGTGGACCCCAGCCTCTTTCTAGAGGAGGGGGGTGGGGCAGACATCAGCTTGGAAGCCAGTGTGGACCTGACTAGCCTTCTGCAGCAGGACCTGCAGACCAGTCCGCAGCAGAGCAGTGAGGAGGAGGAGGAGGAGGACGAGGACGAGGAGGAGGAGGAGGTGGATATGGTGGACTTGTCATCTAGCCTGGCGGACAGGCCTCCGGAAGTGGAGGACACCCCTCCGTTGCAGTTGGTGGACTCATCTTCTCTGAACGCCACAATGTGTGAGGATAGTGGAGGGTCCTCAGTGATGGCTGCGTTGCCAATGAGTTCTGACAGTGAGGGTGCCGAGAGTGACGACAGCGAGAGTGAGATGGAGGAAGCAGATGACTGAACTGGTGACCTGTGACCACCAAACACCCACTGTTCGTGCCGCTGTGCATGCTGTGACTGACGTAACTGGTCACGTTCCACTCTGTTTTAATGCAGACTTGTATTGTATGAATTTCACGCTCCGTGGTCCTTAACGATATTCATTACAAGCATCACTGATCCCCAGCTGGTGGCTGTAGAATACGCACATGAATACAGCTACGTACACAGTGAAGGAAATTGTGTAGTTGCAGGTTGGCTAGCCTGTCTGCATGCATGTGCTCGCACGTGTATGTTTGAACAACATAGGCATGCAGTTGTACAGCTGTACATGTACTTCACTGTTACAGTCACTGCTATTATATAATTACACATTACAAGGGAAATGTATAAATGTCTGCTGTGCGTATGTAGAGTTGGTAGGCCTGTGTGTGTATGCCTGTGTATTTGCAAGCTTGTTGTTCATGCCCAACACTTGAACTTGAAGTAGGCCTGGAGACTGGGGTCATCGACCTCCTTGCCGTGGATGCCAGCTGTGACCTTCTTGAGCAGAGAGCTCTGAAACTTGGACTCCAGCACAGCAAACTGCTTCTCCAGAGCAGTGATGCCCAGCACACGACCCAGGGCCACGAGGCTCTTCTCCAAAAGCGGGTCATCGTAGCGCTCTGCTGCCATCAGATGGTGGACTATCTCGCCGTAGAGATAGCCATCGTCAAATGAGGGCTCCTCGGCAAAAGGGAACTTGGAGTACACTTCCACTGCCGCAAGGGTGTTGCCCCGTTTAGCCAGTAGTTCCCCCAGCTCGATGTAGGCATCGTGAACACCTGGCGCCATGCTCATCACCTCTCGGTACAGTGCAATGGCCTCCTCTGGAGCTTCCTTCAGCTTGCCTCCAGTTTGCTTCAAGAGAGTGCGTGCCAGGCCTAGTCTGGAGTGGTGGGCCTTCTTGTTCACATCGCCGCCCTTCTCACTGCCAGCAGGTGAGGGAGATCCACTGGAATCTTGTGGGGGACCAGATGGCACGGCCTCTGTTGTGGACTGGGCTGCAGGAACGACTTCTTTCACACCAGCTGGTTTAGCAGGGCTCGGCTTTGTGCCAGCCCCCACAGCTCCTCCCTTGTTGCTCCGAGCAGACCCCACCTTTGGTCCTGCTGCTTCACCAGTTGTTTTCCCCCTTCCCGCTGAGGGGTGGCAGGTGGTTGGCTTGCTGCGGGGAGCAGTGGCCTTGGCAGGTGCCTTCTGGGGAGGTGCCCTCTTTGCCCCAAGGGAGCTGCTTCCTTTAGCCATGGCCCCATTCACAGCTGTGGTCTTCACTCCACCTACAGGCATAGCCTTCTTTGTTGGCTCGCTTTTGCTTTCACTCTTTGCCATTTTGCCCTTGGCCTCACTCTGTGCAACCTTCCACCAGCCCTGTGCAGCAAGGGCCTCTGGTGCACCCGCTCTTGCCGTGCTCTTCCCCTCACAGGCCAGACTGGCCCTGAAGCTCTGCTCAGCCCAAGAGAGCAGGTCGCTCTGAGTCTCATCAGCCTCAAAACAGGCCAGCTGTGCTGCCCCCAGCTGTTGGAGGGCCTCACTGGACCACGGCTCATACTGTGCACGAGACTGACAGACCTGGGGGAGGGGGAGGGGGAGGGGGAGGGGCAGTGTGCGAGGGTGCATGGCAGTAGCCCACCAGTACTGCCCCACACGCTCAGTAGCTGCAGCAAGCAAGCCTTATGTGAGGATATATGCATGTAGGTGCATGCATGCAATGACTTCCTCTTGCATGTGAATGGATACATCTATTGTTACAAGGCAGCGAGGTATGTAGGTAGCTATGCACCAGTGCAGAGCTCTGTGTCCCGGAACTCACTTTCAATTTCATGTCCCTCAGCTCTGGACTGTGCTCCAGTCCCATGTTGTCCAAGAGGGAAGCAAATGTGCGACAGAGTGGCAGTGACTCTGCCTCCGATGACCTCTGCTGCAGCAGGTACCTGCAGAAAACAACCTCACTATATAGCTAGCATGGTCACATGCATGTCATGTGACCAACTACTGTAGCTCACCTTGCCTCAGCCCAGGTCCACAACAGCTGGTTGTGGGTTGAACCCCTGTGATAAAGGGGGAGTGTCCACACTAAATGGCTGGCCTGGAGCAGGCATGTCATCCTCGTTAGTCCCCCAGAACCACCGAGTTGAGCCAAGACCAAGAACCCACGGCATACAAGAATGTTGGTGCCCCTCCAGAAGTCGTCTGACAAAAGGCTCTTTGGAGGTGTCTTCTGCTGCTCCACTGTCGTCTCATACCTCTCACTGAGGTGGGCCAAGTACGCAGCAAGCCCCTCCCTCACCAAAATGGCTGCCTGAGTGGTGTACTTCTTTTCAGCAGCCAGTGCTAGCCCAAGGCAGAACCTGATTGACGGTAAGTCACAAAAGCATAGAATAAAATATCCACTTTGTGTAGTTTCATATCCACTCCCCCCCCACACACAAACACACCTAGTCTCCATGTGAGTGGGCTTGATCCCGAGGGCTGCCCTGAGATGGGACAGGGCCTGAGAGGGCTGTCCTGTGAGCAGAAGCAGGCGCCCCAGGTGGTACAGTGCTGTGTGGTTGGAGGGGGAGGCCTTCACTGCATCCCGGCACTTGTGCACAGCTCTGGCCACTGGTCCCTCATCGCTGCCTGCATACGCTCCCCGAGAGGCCTGAGACGAAAGGAAGGTTACGTCTTTGATGGTATGGGGCAAAGTGAAATGGATGTGGGGCATGTTAGACTGGTGTGCACGCAACTGTGATGATGGTGCACGTGTAGCAGACACAATTAGTCTACTCACTCAATTCTCCTCACCTGCAGTGCTTTCTTTGACTTCCAGGCATAGAGCTGCTGGACATGCTCGGCCTTGAAGGTCTGCCCGGCGTCCTTGAGTGCATGGTATTCAGTGTCGACCGCCTTCAGCTGCAGTGCCAAGGGAGCTCCTGGGCCCACACCATGCAGCTGGCATATGGCCAGGAACTCCTCATCCTTGGAGTCCTCTGATGCAAGGTCCTCGCCCTCCTCCCCCTCAGGCTCCTCCTCCTTCTCCTTCTGCACACCGTAGATGTCAGCCATGTAGAAAGACTCCTCCAGCAACAGGCCCAGTTTGAGGTGGTGTTGGGCAACATTTGGAAAGAGCTTGATGGCGGCAGCAACATTGGCCATTGCCCGAGCGAGGAGGTCTGCTGGCGAATCACCTGCTTGCATTGCAGACGCATTCACACAGCCGAGGTACCTCTTTTCCCAATCCTCAGCCTCCTTAATCAAGACGTCCGACTTCTCCCCTGTCTCCCTCCTCATGCGTTTCTCCCAGCTCTGTGGCTCTATCTTGTGTGGTGGCGGCTCCACAGAGTGTTTGGCTGCACAAAGGAGGCCCTCGTGCACCTCCTTGTCAGTGAGAGGGACGACACAGCTGCACTGCGGGCATGGTGCAGTGGTCTCACCCACTGCCACAGCAGTGCGACCATGACGAACAAGCTTGCCCAGCTCAGCTGCACTGCCTTTTATCTTCTCTCCTCCTGGCAGGGTGCAGGAGACCTTGGCCCCAGCCAGGGCTTCGTCCAGCTCCGAACAGGCCTCCCACCAGTCCTCTTTGGGCAGAGGCTCCCCTGTTAGTGGGTTGATTTTGTGAGTCCTGGTCAGTTCCATCAAGCAGCCATGGCAGAATGCTTCCTTGCAACCTTTCATGCGGACCGGGCAATGGACAATGTTCCAGCACAAGGAGCACGACAAGGCTAGTCGGGTGGAGGGCCCGGCTTCTTCCAGCTCTCGAGTATAAGCCACTGGATTCCTCACGACCGCCACTGTATAGAGTACAGTCTTGGTACCCTTGGACGAAACGACGGACACGTCAATCTTGGTCTCGCCTGCCTGCAGCGTAACCGAGGAGAGTGGAGCACCGCTGCCCAAGGAGACCTTCATGCTAGCGTCCTCCGGCTTGGCCTTCACTGTGAGTGTGTCCACACTGCAGGGCACATGGCATGTGTAGTGCATCTTGAGTGGGGAGAACCGTGGGTAGAGCCATCCCGCAGACACGTCCAGGGAACTCAGGGAGGCATCATCTGCAGAAAGCCTTCGCACAGTGACTGTGTACGCCTTGGTGGTCTTGCCATCCTCTGCAGTCACCTCCACATCAACTGATAATGTCTGGCCTTCTGCAAGAGCCAAGGTCTTTCCACCGCCTTCTATTCCCTGCAAAAGACACAGGTATATGCTATGGCAGGAAATGCTCTATACACAAGCCAGTGTAATTACTTTTGCAACGAACGCATCCCAGCTAAGGCTTTACAACAGGTATTGGTTTACTCCCCGTTCGATGCAGATGGGCTGCCTCACCTTGATAATGTAGGAGGCTCCGCTGTCGCTCGTGAGAGGAGCAAATTTGACCTCGTGCACGTCACTGGGCAAGGTGACAGAGTACTCCTGGACAGCAGGAGAGAATTTCGGTACCAGCTTTCCCGGTTTGACCGTCAGCTTAGAGAGGTCGCAGTTGTCCATCGCTGACTACTGCACGGGGGCCGTCCAGGGGTAAGCGTACTGGACGTGCACTAATGATACAGCTCAGCTGGGTCGGGCAAAGATTCGGTGCAAGTTGAGCGTTGCCAACTGCTGCCACGCCCTACCTGTAATGATATTCACAGCAGCAAAGCAAGATGGCGTCGGTAGCGAGAGTTGTTCACCAGCAGGTCTATAATTCGTTGCATGCGGTCCGTTTAGCCAGAAACTATTCCGGTGACACTTCAGAGACACGAAAGGGGAAAACTCCTAGCTCATCAAGATGGCTCAGGAGGCAGCAAACGGTTAGAAATAAAACCAGTGACGATTGCCCCATAGAATTAGTTGGCCGCAGTTGAGTGGATGGTGTTGTATTGTGTAGGATCCTTTCGTAAAGCAAGCGAAGGCGGAGAGCTTTCGGGCACGAAGCGCGTACAAATTGATAGCTCTGGACGACAAGCACCACTTCTTAAAGCACGGGTGTATTGTGGTGAGGCTCTCTCCCAGCTGCAGCATGCAGGGTGGTCTGTTTCGTGCCAGCCTGCACGAGCAGGAGAGCAGACACCCTCGGTTTGTAGTGCATGCAGCCCGAGCGTGTATGCATGTGGGTGCTGTCCTGCCTGACCACCAAATAATGCATGCAGGTGGACTGTGGTGCTGCCCCAGGGTCCTGGTCCCAGGTAGCCGCACAGAGAACACGCGCAAACAAGCTTAAGGAGGAGAACCTGCGTAGGTTGACCGAGTGGAGACAGTGAGCATTGCAGCAAGGAAGTATTGTGTATGGTTTGCATTCTGTTTAGGGCAGATGAATAATGGAGCCGTGGTAGCAGTTGACGTGACTTGTGAGTTCCACCAACTTACATGGGAGTGTGTACCTGCACGTGCAGAGCGTGTTTCAATGTGTGTGTGTGCGTGTGCACAGTGCACATGACCTTATTGTTGCGCCTGCCCTCTACAGACATGGAGCCCCTGGCTGGGGTTGTTCTGATGGACAACAGTGACGTGACTCACCCCGACACCTGGCAGAGAGTGACGGAGGTCCTAAGGGGCCATCAAGCCGATGTGGTGATGAGGTGGGTAGTGACATGTGCATGTATACCGCTCATCACTCCTCACATCCAGATCATGCACAACTCCATGCAGTGACATGGCACCCAATGCCAGTGGGATCCGTCAGTTAGACCACACGAGGGTACTGGTAAGCAAGAGGCCTGTCAGAATGATTACGGTACCCTCCAAAAGCTATGTTTTTGCTGTTTTCGGCTGCTGTCCTGTTTGTCACTGCCATATGTGCACACACTGTTGTCTGTAGGATCTCTGTGAGAGTGCTTTAGCGTTATCGCATGTTGTGCTGAAAGAGGGTGGCGTGTTTCTGTGCAAACTGTGGCAAGGTGGTGGAATGAAAGGTGTGTAGGTGTGTGTGTCATGTGGGCGTTGGGTAGTGTGAGGGCAGTGTTATACATATATCTTGTTACCGTCAGATTTCAAAGACAAGTTGAAAACTTCATTTGACAAAGTCAATGAGCATCGCCCCCAGGCTACAAGAAAAGAATCTGCTGAAATGTATCTCGTTGCCAAGGGATACAAGAGGCAAACTACTTAACTGACAAGAATGTGACAAATTCACAATTTCATTACCAGTTAATCAAATGTTGATCAATGTACTTGAAACTCTTCTCCTTGCAAGTGCAGGCCAGTGGCTAGGTGAGGCATGGGGTGGAGAGCTGGGGTGGAGGGCTGCTGATGAAACACTGAGAGGGGTGTGTTCACTCACAGAGGAACAGCCTCATCTCTTCCTCAGTCAAGAGCAAGTCGTCAGTGGCAGGTGGTCCGTTGGTCTGTTCACAGTTCAGCCTGCCAGCCAGATACTGCTGTTCTATGCTGCCTCTACTTCCTGTCCCTTGGTCTTCCATCCCCCGGCTGTGACCAGGTACTCCAACACACACCAAACTATCAACTTCACTGATAGCACTAGGTTGAACCAAACTATCAACTTCACTGATAGCACTAGGTTGACCCAAACTGGCATCTTGTTCAACAACTTCAAAAGCCTTCAACCACAGATCATCATCATCATCATCATCATCAGCCAATGTGTCCATGCTGTTGCTTAGGGCTTGAAGAAATTCATCATTCTCAAACAATTCTACATCTATGTTCTGATTGGCTGGAAATGCCTTATTGCTGAGAGGGTTAATGTGGGCTGGTATGTGGTATTCTGCACATGGACCAGCAATGTCCATTCATCCAACACACACAGCTCATATACATGGACACACACACACACACACACAAGCCAACCTTTTGATTTGAAATCCACTCTGCGGCATTCTGGGTCATGACACTTCTGATAGAAGACACTGGCAGCTAGGTCCGCCACAATCCTGCACATTTAGTGCCGAGGTGGGACACGCAGTTGACATGCAGGTTCAACTGTTCAATCTTCCCACACCAGCACACACTATGGAGCATCCAGTGTTTGGATGCAATCAATGTATTCATATGTGCATCTCACGCATTTATTAGTAGTGGCAAAATGGCTGCACAAGTGTCCAGGAGCACAAGTTCAGCATGTCTCTCACATGATGTGATTGCTCTTGTGTTGGCGCCCCACATTTTCACACCACCGGCTGTTGGCAATCTCAAACACTAAGCACTCAGCTGCAGACGGCATGTGACCGTGAAACAACGAGAACACGCGAACAGCAAATATACTCTGCACACCCACCCATGCAATGACCACACCCACCCACCCCATGCAATGACCACACCCACCCACCCCATACAATGACCACACCCACCCACCCCATACAATGACCACACCCACCCACCCCATGCAATGACCACACCCACGGCTTGCTAGACTAACCATGTGGGAACAGGGTCCACTTCCGAATGGATGGATCCACTCCTCCTCTTGTCCACTGAGAAATAACAAACTGGTCCACCAAGGGATAAGGGGATCGAGTAAAACCCTCGGCTGGAGGCGAGAGGACTTCCACAGACCCACACAGACTCATCTTCCTCCTTTTTGGGCCACTGGCAATGTCATCAAAAGTCAAGACACGGCATTCATGGACATACCTACAGTGGGTAATAAAGGCCTCAATAAACACTGCTTTTTGTTGTCATGAAAACGCCATAATCACCTGACATGAGTCACCAGGGAGTCCACTAGCAAGTTGAACTGCCGGTCGAACTGCCGGCTCCCTGTCTGTCCCCTGCAAACACCATACTGGGACTGCAAGGCATGGCATCAGATTACATCACAGCACATTACAACATCACATTACATCACAGCATCACATTACATCACAGCATCACATTACATCACAACACAGCATGGCCACACATTGCATCACATTACACCACATCACATTACATCACAGCACACAACAACATCATGATGGACTACAATAGGTCCAAGCGTTCAGATCCAGTACAGCACAGCACAGCAGCTAGCTTTACAAGCACACCTTGAACTTGTTCTCCTTGGCTACAAGAAGGGGAATTCCCTTTCCCAGTTTGGAGGAGAGGTAGAGTCTGAAGTTTCTGTTCCTACTGTAGACACTTTCATCACAGAGCAACACGGGGCTTCCCTTCTCATCCATGAGGAAGAGGCCTAGGAGTTGTGGGGCTGAGACAAAGACTACCAGTGCCACCGCTACAGCTGCAGTGGCGGGCAGACAGTGAGGTGGAACAGGACACACCTGACGGGCACTCCAATTCTCTCACAGCTGTGCAGGGAGGGAAGAGTGTCTTGTGGACTGACTGAGACACATCAGAATCCACACTAGCACTCTCTTTTAGAGCCCGAAGTTGATCACAAGCGTGCCTTACAAAGTTACCTGCAAACACACACACAGTAACTTAGTCACAAGCAGTGCTGGTGTAGCCACAACATGTCCTTGTAATTAGCTAAGATGCTGTCACAATGTAAAATAGTGCTACAAATAGATGTTTCAGCTGCATTTGTACGTCACATTAAAATAACAGGCTTGAGTGGCGCTACACATCCAAGCAATGAACCCATTCTCCATAGCAGTGAGTGGCCGATCCACGAGATCATAGATCCATGAGATCTAGCAGCCAGTCAAGGCCCACCAGTGAACGCCCACATACCAACTTGCTTGTTGTTCTGGAATACTGCTCCAGGGAGGTGGAATATGAGATGGCGGGAGAATTTAACTTCAGAACTGAAGAAGACAGACACAGCAGCTAGATGCAACACTCAGCAAATCCCACAATGATTGCAAGTGTCTTGGCTGCATTAATTGCATTATGGTATAAGACATTTACATAATGTAACAAGATAGTGTGCCCAACTGGCCATATAATGTAGGCGTGTCAAACACAGATACACATAGTATTTATACAGCTATGGGGATGGAACATCTGTGGCCAAAACTGTTGAGAATCTGCACCAGTTGTCTTGCAACCACACAGCCCTTTTCATGATGTTACACAAATTTGTGATGCAGTCTTATCTGTTCATGCCCACATGCGTACAACGTCACACACAGTCACAGTCACATCCCTCCCCCACACACCTTGAGTCTAGGTCCAAGATGTGAGTCCTATTGACTGCCAGCCCAAAGCAGCACTCTACCAGGTAGCACACATACTGCACAAACACCTCCAACACCTCCACTCCAATCACACCAGGATTGCACTTCAACCTAAACTCCACATCAAAGTACAACTTGCACACGGCCCCCTCAGTTATGACCTCATAGACGTGCCTGTTGGACGTCATGGAGCTGCATGCATTTGGCGGGTAGCAGGCGCTTGAGTCACGCGATAAAAAGTGAACACGTACACGGTGCAAAGTCTGCATGTAGCGCTACACACACAGGCACTACTGTGGCTTACACGTATGCTCGCCCGAAGTCGAAAACACTCTCTGCAAGGTACCTCCTTTGTCCCTGTGAGCCAAGCGATGGAAGCTCGTACGAAAACACCTTCTTGGGAATAGCACACGTCTTGGCAAACTCGATGGCTTGCTGCTGTCTGCAAAACACCTTGAAGGGAAATCGGAGCTCGCGAAACGCATGGGGTGTCTCTAGCAAACGTCCTGCCGGTCTCTCCGTCTTAACGAGTGATTGGTTATGCTTCAGCTTGTCTGCATTGAGCTTCGACTCGTTCAATGCTCTACTGGATTTAGTGGTGCTCGAGTAGAATTGTGAGGAAGAGAACGCCATTTTCTGTGAGGTGGGGCCAATCATGAATATCATTATAATATTACTGTGCAATCTACAATTGGAACATTTAGTACGAGCTTTTAAAAAGGTAGAACCCAAATTTTATACAAGATACATATATAAATAATACCGTGTACTTGTACAAAAATACTTAAAAGTCTGCACTGGGTGCACATTAATTATAAAACTAAACAGAACTTCATTGCACCCCAATAGTAATTCTACAGTGTCCCAGACACAAGGAAAAAAATTCAAAATTGTAAAACTACCAATAAAACCAACAAACACCACACTATAAAGTCAAATTAACTTAAAAAGCTAAGAACAATACAAAACTAATATATTATATCTAAAACCAATTTGGGCAATATTTACATGGTGGGATCAATATTGAATTACTTGTTCCACTTTGTGTAGTGGCCAGAGATGACTTCCTGAGGGTGACAGAATGAGGTGGTGAGCGTGGATTCGCAGGTGGTACTGGTGCTGAGAACAGGGCAGAGGGAACGGCATCCGTGTTGACGAGGCTTTGGTCTGTGTGCTTCTTGGCCACTCTTCTCAATTGGGACTTCCAAAACAAACTCTTGTGTGTTTTCACCCAGTTCCACGGCAGTTGGCACACGCCCACGTAGTACGCCATCTTCCGGGCTGTCATGCAACAGATAGGCAATGTCCATCGGGTCATGATCGAATTCCTCATCATCCTCCATATCTGAATCGAGAAAGTGGCCATTTCTTAGTGACAAACGCAGAGTTCTGTAAAATTCCTCGGTCAGCTGCGGGTCTCCTATGTATTCCATGGCATCCTCTTCCTCCTCCTCTGCACCATCTATCATGTCTGCCAACAGGGCATGCAGTTTCCGTCTCTCTTCCTTCCGTTCGGCCATTTTCTGCACTTCCTCGTAGTAGCCATGCTGTCTGCGGTGGAGGTTCTTATGTTGGTAGAACACCAGGCTGATTCGTGTGGGGGAGTGCCGGTTGGGCCACTTGAGGGGCGTGGTGGCATGCAGCTCCATCTTTGCTGCCTCGACCAGCACACAACCGTGGCTCAGAGCTATTGCCACGCCCCCAGGTACAGGCTGGATTAACTTAACCTTCTTTGGTGGTGTCTCCTGCTCAATATCAGTCTGGACGACCGTGTTTGGTGAAGCCCGCATGTTTGTACTCAGTGGCGTCTGCGATGGGTCCCATTGATTTGTTGTGCCTTTGGCCAAAGGAGTACCGATGTCTGGGGTGCTCACGTCAATCCCTGAGTCAGTGGAGGTGTTGCGTAGTAAGCTGGTTAAAGTGGCGCTGGATCGGTCTGCTGGCTTCAAACCATTGCTGTACTTGTGCGGGGTACCCACGAGACCTGTGCTCCTGTCCGTGTCGCCCACACCAGTGTCCCTTGGCTCCTCTTTGGGGGTCACAAGTCCCCCCACAGGTCTGTTGCCTAGCAACACACTGTCACCTGCATCACTTCTGCTATCTGTACTGGTGGACAAACTTGCTGTCTCCAAGAGTTGTCGAGCTTCCAGTGGGAGTGGGAAGCCATTTTCTTGGGCCTGTGCAGCCGCTTGCTGGAGGTCGTCCCCGGACAGTGTCTGTTGGTCCTCATGGGAGTTGCTATGGATCTCAAAGTGGGTGGCTTGTAACTGGCTGCGAACCTCCATTCCTGGTATGCTTTCCATGGGAGCACACGTCGGTCGATAGAGAGGCAAGACATGGAGCTGTTCGTCCTCTGGTTTGTCCTCAGTCCCCATCACTCCTGCCTTCAAGATAGTGCAAAGCTGTGACGGGTGGGTACAAAGATCAAAGTTCATGGTGCAAATGTCAAAGGTCATGGTGCAAATGTCAAAGGTCATGGTGCAGTGAAGTGAACCCATCACATTGAAGTGCACGAGAAGCCCCCCCCCCCCCCGCATACAAGAGCCAGGTACTCACGATGGTGGAGCCCTTCATCATATTGTGCCGGTCGTGGTGGCTGTGCGCACTAAAGTCCATGCAGCAGGTGACACCAGAAAATGGCTGCTCCTCCCCATAGCCAATGCGGCATTCTGTTCCCTCCTTCTGCAATGTGACCTGCACACACAAACACCACAGTCTATGACGCATACACCAAATACACAATCACAGGTAAGGTTGTCCTAAATACACTCCTCCATTCAAATAAACTGTTGTAACTGTAATGTGGATTGGTCCATTCAGTCACCCTGCTAGCAGAAATGTGCAAAGGCTGTTGTGGTGACATGCAGGCTGAGAGCCCAGCTGACCTGGTTGCTGTATGCCACTGGTGCAAGCTGCTTGTACATGGGGGCCAGATGCGCAGCCAAGTCATTCAGCGTGTCCCCCAAGACCTTCTCCTGTGAGGCGGAAGGCACGGAAGAGAGAGCAGCTATGAGGCAGCACACACACAGCCAGACAACCCCATCTCCCGGTTGTCAGGATGTGCATATCCACCCAGAACCCGACAGGCACCATTCACTTCCTGCGGGGGAAGCCCCCTCAATACATGTTATTAATGTGCAGCGCAGACGGACAAGGATTCCCTAGATTGCATTACTGCCAAGTGATCCCTGTTTGCCCAGCCCCGCTGCACCACAACCCACCACACAAACACAGCAGGCAAGGAGAGGAAGCCTTCCCACTCAAGTGGAACAGATGCCAAACACAGACCCACCACAGTGCAGCAAGAAGCCACACACACCACATCCAAGTGGTGAATTCACAGATGTTAGTTCCATTCAAAAGGGAAGTCACCACTGATAAGCACAGAAGCTGCATCTTGGTGTAAGTTACTGCAGTAAATTCTAAACACCTTCCGTTATGGGTGACTTGCAAATGCTATACACAGGTCACGGAATGAACACTGTCAACCAGCTGCATCCCTCATCTGTTGAGGTCACTCCACTCCACCTTCCAGTTGAGCTCACAACAGACACAGAGACAAAGGGAATGACATCAGGCCGGCTTCCATTCTAGCCAGTCACTTAAAATCGTTTTATCAGTGACAAATGTTTCAAACATATGAAGGAAAGGGAGAAAATGGAAGGGTCTGCTGTACTTACAAGATACATATAAATCTAGTCCTCACCATTATATAGTGACTGGTTCAGAATGGACACGGCCTCCACTGACTGCCATTATTTACCTTTTTTACTTTTTTATTTACTGTGCCTTTGTAGTCCAACGTAGTCTGCCCCGCCCCCTTCACTCGCACCACCATCAGCCCCCAACTCTACCCTCCGAACCACACCACATTGTGACGATTTAACATCGATGTGACAAACCACCGCACAACACACACATGGAGCATCCAACACAGACAAAACAATTCAATACATAGTCTACACTTGAACAAGGTGCTGCAGGTACGGTACACACACCATGTCTTTCCGTACTAATATCCACATACAAATTCAGTATGATGTACGAATATGATGTACAATGGAAGTTACTTGCAAACAACATCCTAAGCACTCTTCTACAGATAACCAATGTGCTTTGCAGCATTGTACATATGTGCATGTGTGCATGTGTGCATGTGTGCATATGTACTGTAGTGATTAAAAGTACTATACCAAAAAAACGCGCATTGAACGCTGGTGACCGCGTGCGCACGCACGTGCCTTGCGCGTACTCGCAGTTACACGCAGTTATTAGCACAATTATATTGTACGCAACGTTTCTCGTAACGGCAAAGACTAGTACGGACATTTCTCTCCGCAAATCGTCGACAGACTGTCGCCACTCTATCTGATGCGAAGTCGCTGCGTTCTTTACTTCGTTTCGTTCGCTACGTTGCTGCGTACGAGCTATTAACACCTACGTTACCGCCCAGGTGGCATCTCAAGGTCCGATCATAACGTCGACGCGATACCGCCATTTTACACCTCGATGTGTGTGTATTTTGTGCTAATCGAAGGAATTCTGTGCGAGTACTCGCGGGTACTCGCGGGTACCCTCGGACTGCACGCGTTTGACATGGTAAGGTATTTTTAATCAGCACTGTACATGTGTGCATGTGTGCATATGTACACGTGTGCATGTGTGCATGTGTGCATGTGTGCATATGTACACGTGTGCATGTGTGCATGTGTGCATGTGTGCATGTGTGCATGTGTGCATGTGTGCATGTGTGCATGTGTGCATGTGTACATATGTACATGTGTGCATGTGTGCATATGTACATGTGTACATGTGTGCATGTGTGCATGTGTGCATGTGTGCATGTGTGCATGTGTGCATGTGTGCATGTGTGCATGTGTGCATGTGTGCATGTGGCAAACAAACAATGCTACAGGCACCCGACTGGTTCACTGGTTCATTCAGCCTTAGACAGGACTTCTAACACTCATAACAGGTGGAGAAGACTCTGATGGACTACTTGAAAATAGGTGTCTGTGCTAGAAAGTGTGCGGATGGCAACACACGAGAGTGCACCACACCTTCTCAGGACAGCTGTTGCTGATCCGGAACTTCCTTGGCTCCTTGCTGCGAGCAAACTTGCACCCGTTGTAGTAGACCGCCCAAGAGCAGCCAAAGGAGTAGGAAGCACCGCAGGTTTCTGGGTCGGTTCCCTGGCATGAGCAAGTCTTGCTGCAAGGGGAGGGAGGAGAAGAACTGAGTTGAGGAGCTGCACAGCACTCGTCCAGCAGCACACATTCACCGTCCTTTGTTACCACCACACCCATACACCCCTCACTCCACACCCACACTCCACACACCCTCATCCCACACACGCTCACTCCACACACCACCTTCACACCCTCATCCCACACAACCTTCACCACACACCCTTACTCTACAAACCCTCACCCACACACGCTCACTTCACACACACCCTTCACACCCCTCAAGCTGTACGACACACAACACAACATCACCCTCACACCACATGCCCTCCCCACCTCTCGTTAGTACAGCACTTCCGTTGTGTAGGTGTGCCATTCTTTGGGAGGATGTCAGTCAGAGTGTGGTACAAGCCATCAACTTGCACCTTTGGGAATGCGTCCCATACCACCAGGCTCACAATTGTGTATGTGTGCTCACAGGAATGCCCGATGTTACGCTTGAACAGCACAAGGAACTTCTCCTCTTTGCTCAGTCTGCGTACGATCTGCGAGGGAGGACTACCACATTGCGTGCTGCACACACAGGACACAGCACACCAAAACATACCCACTGAGCAGTTGGGCATCCTGTTTCTGACTTGGCTTCAACACCTGTATACGAAATCTGGAATGGAAATGAAAACACACCACATGGATTGGCTGACATTCTGCATTTTCAAGACACATGCAAGGAATGCCTGTAAATGACCTGGAAACGGTATCAATGCAACCCCAAGCTGGTGCCCACCACACACATGCCATCAAAGCAGCCGATCGTTACCATATGACGCAGCTCATTGCACAGTGTGTGGTATGCGAAGGAAGAGGTACCACAACTGGAACACTTTTCTGCATGCCAGCCCATTTTGAGCAGCACTCACGTTCACAAGGCCTGATACAACTAGAAGGCGGTCACTGCTCATTCAAAGCTGCTAATGCTCAAGATCTCTGCACCAGCCTAGCACTTCACTGGTCCCTCTTAGACTATCTTAACTCAATTAATTAGGTAATCAGGTCATATCTGCTAACTGAACAAACACAATGCTAAGGTGACACTGGAGGAGTGCTTGCATGCAGATTGGGACCCACCTACTATGCAAGTGCCAGCACCCCCTTTTACCTCATCCTATACCAACAATGTGTGTGCTCTGTTTACATGTGTGGTGTGCGTGTGTGTACGTGTGGTGTGCATGTGTGTACATGTGTGGTATGCGTGTGTGGTGTGCGTGTGTGTACATGTGTGGTGTGCGTGTGTGGTGTGCATGTGTGTACATGTGTGGTGTGCGTGTGTGTACATGTGTGGTGTGCGTGTGTGTACGTGTGGTGTATACACATGTGGTGTGTGTGTTTGTGTGTGCATGTGGTGTGTGTGTGTGCATGTGGTGTACGTCCACATCTGTGGTATGTGTGTACATGTGTGGTGTGTGTGAGTGCATGTGTGCATGTGGACTAGGCACTGAGGAGGGACCTGACCAGTGACTGGACTGAGAGAGCCGACGCTTCCTTCTTCCCACGAGCCACCCATTTAGTTCAAGGTGGCAATGTGTAAGGAGTGGATGGCCTAAGGAAGTACCAGGTGTGCGGGAAGCAAAACCACCTACCACCTCCACACACACCATCACACACTTACACACACACACACACACACACACCACCTACACTCTTGTGGTTGTGGCGCACAATTACCTCTGCATACTAATGGATAACAAATGCATTAGTGTGCAGAGGTAATGCACAATGGGCAGGGGGGATGCCATGGGCAGCTTACTATGACATACTAGTAGTGTGTCTGATGGGGTGTGTACAGTGGGTGTGTCTGATGGGGTGTGTACAGTGGGTGTGTCTGATGGAGTGTGTACAGTGTGTGTGTCTGATGGTGTGTGTGGTGGGCGCGTCTGATGGTGTGTGTGTGTTTGATGGTGTTTGTACAGTGGGTGTGTCTGATGGGGTGTGTGGTGGGCGTGTCTGATAGGGTGTACGGTGGGAGTGTCTGATGGGGTGTGTACAGTGGGTTTGTCTGATGGGGTGTGTACAGTGGGTTTGTCTGATGGGGTGTGTACAGTGGGTGTGTCTGATGGGGTGTGTACAGTGGGTGTGTCTGATGGTGTGTGTACAGTGGGTGTGTCTGATGGAGTGTGTACAGTGGGTGTGTCTGATGGTGTGTGTGTGGTGGGCGCGTCTGATGGTGTGTGTGTGTTTGATGGTGTTTGTACAGTGGGTGTGTCTGATGGGGTGTGTGGTGGGCGTGTCTGATAGGGTGTACGGTGGGAGTGTCTGATGGTGTTACAGTGGGTGTGTCTGATGGGGTGTGTACAGTGGGTGTGTCTGATGGGGTGTGTACAGTGGGTGTGTCTGATGGGGTGTGTACAGTGGGTGTGTCTGATGGGGTGTGTACAGTGGATGTGTCTGATGGGGTGTGTACAATGGATGTGTCTGATGGGATGTTTACAGTGGGTGTGTTTGATGGGGTGTGTACAGTGGGGGTGTCTGATGGGGTGTGTACAGTGGGGGTGTCTGATGGGTGTGTGTGTGCCTAAAGGGGTGTGTCTGATGGAGTGTGTACAGTGGGGGTGTCTGATGGGTGTGTGTGTGCCTAAAGGGGTGTGTCTGGTGTTTGGGCAGTGCAAGCCCTCACCTCCACCATTCTCAGCTCTGAGCCTTTAGCATTACACCTGTGGGGGGAGAAGGAGGGCCAGGTAGCTGTAGCACTGGGGTGACAGCAGCACATCTACAGCGCACACATCTGGGCCCACGCCTGCACACCACACATGCTTGACCTTACTTGGGTCAACCCTAGCCTAACTCATACATACATACATGGGGTCTGTTCCACACTACTTCAGATGCCATATGAGTGCACAAGACTGAGGCATGAGTGGCTGGAAGACTCGTGCCACTCTCCGTGCTGAAATCTGCACAAACACACACTAGCCCAACATCACTGAAAGGTCGGGTGCTCATTCAATTAAGGGCCAGATGCTTCAAATGCCAACATCTCCATGTGAAAACATGCCACCCAACTTTGCTATGATCATTCCTACAGGAGACATGGTTGCTCAGAATGAATAGATCAATTCAGTTGCATTTTGTCACTACAAATTTTAGGAAAATTGTTTTCTGTGACAGCACAAGCGTGAAGAGAACTCTCCTTGTTGAAAAGATTAAGGCTGGCTTAGAGAGGAGAGACATACAGCACAATGCGGCAAGCGACAAAGGACCTAAGAGCAGCTTCAGACAACGATGGCTTTATTGCACAGCACCAAAGGCCACTGTCCAAGAAGAATCCAGTTACAACACAGGGGCGATTACAGAATACAACTTCCTTTCTAGTGGACCATATCTGATGCATATACACCACCAGCAAGGCAAGCAACCTCAGGAGTGGGTGAAAGAGCCACTCCACAAACCAGAAAAGAACAGCTGTAATGTTCCTCTACTGGCTATTCCCTGGGTAAGCAGACAGTTTGATAAGGAGGCCTACTTCATTAGACGCTCACTTGCACGGCCTCCAGGTTACAGATCAAGCCAGCATGTTAAGTCACATGCAACCCTTCCCCAATCACTACATGACCTCAAATAATGGGGGCCACATAATCCACTACATCCTCTCAGGCAGGGCAGAGTGCACAAGAAATTAGGGGCTGCTTCACAACTTATGAATCCAATTTATCACAGCTGCCACTCATGAATATAATACGACACACCATGAATACAATTACTCCCTCCCACTACTGGGGATGCTATCTCTTGGAGCTCAAACAGACCACCAGCCCCGCCAGCCCCCTTGGAGGAATGTTTGGCAGACACATTGACGCAGACACATGGACAAAGACACAGCACCTGCCCTCAGAGTCTTCTTGAACAACTTGCAGTACATGTCACCCTTCAACCACTTGATTATGGTTCAATGAAATTTTAATGTCCAATACACACACACACATGCACAAACACAGCAGGCAATACATGATGTGGTGTGGTAAAGCAATGAAAAGCCAACAAACCTCCGTTCCAGCATCTCCCTGAGTTCTTCTACTGTTGGAGCTCCACCCAACTGAATGTAGAAGGGCCCTTGTTGGCCTGGGAGGAGCAAGAAGCACAGCTCTTTCATACATACACACTCGTGTGTGTATGCACGAACGCACACACATACACTTGCACGCGCACACACACATACACACACATACACATGCATGCACACACACACACACACACACACACACACACACACACACACACACACACACACGCACGCACGCACGCACACACACACACGCGCGCACGCACGCACACACACACACGAAGGGGTGCTCTGAAACTGGTAGCCATGAAATGAAGCTGAAAGGAATAGGTGCCATTGGCAACCTTCCTCCTTTCAAAACGCAAACATTTTCAATGTAGTTACAATGCACACACACTCACATCCCAATGCACGCACACGTGTATGCGTGCTCACACATGCATGCACACATGCACGCACACACACACAGCAGGCTCACCGACAGCTGCACAGCTGCATAAGGGAGGTGCAGCTGCCTTCAGAGGAGTTGAAGCAGCTCTTCGCTTCCTCTGGACCTCCCCCATTGCTTGTGGCAGGGCAGGCTACACACAAAAACCGGCAGACACTGTAAACTGAGGGTGTACAGCACACAAGAGGGCATAACCACAAAGTCCTTTTCAGTTTATAATGGCCTAGAATTAATGAAACACATTCACAAGTACGTATATGCCAGGCCCATGGTCCCCCCCTGTTTGCACATGGGCCGGCCCCGCCCGTCACAATGATACGTTGTGCAAACAAACAAACTGCTGCGGTAACTTGTTCAAAGCCTGAGCACCAATTGCATGCCAGTATGATAATATGATGGAAGGCCATAATGTGGGCACATTCCTTGCAGTCCAGACCAATTGCTTGCACAATACATATACGTCTGCCAGACAATGCTTGAGACGCAAGGGTGGTACCAGTCAAGAGTCGGGTGTGGACCAGCCTCACCACGGCCTCATACATTATGCAACAGCGCCCAGCTGATCGCACCACAAGAGGAAATCAACCCACCCACCCTCCTGAGGAATCTTCAATGACAGGTACATTGAGGGGGTGGAGGGAACCGACAAAATGGGGACTTCCCCTCCTTAACCACCCTAAAGAGCAGGTATCTTGTTGTCATCTGTCACAGCTGACTGCGTGCATATTGAGGGTTCGCAAGTCCACCCACATGAATGTAGGGTGTGTAAGTGGGCGTGTACATGCACAGTGTCCCTGCATTCATGTCATTCACCATTGGATCAGCTTGAGGACAGGGCTCCTCCGGTAGGACAGGATCTTCCGTGGGAGTAGGCAGGTCAGCTATCAGTCGCTTGGTCACGCCATTCTTCTGCAGGAAGGAGCAACAAGTACAGCTATGTACATGGGAGATGACCCTATCCCCAAGGGAAACCATATGCTATGAAGTGGTTGGCTCAGAAGTGCACAGGCTGCACATTCCTAGCCCATGGATGAGACATGTAAGGTGCCAAGTGCCCCTCCCACATTAGCTTAAGGGCGTGGCCTCCTGCAGACCTTGTGCATAGTGTGTACCTAACTACTCTAGTTGCACTTTGGCCTCATTTGCTACAAGTGGCCTGCACTGTGGCCTTAATGTGACAAGTGAGCCAAACAAACATCTCCACATGGTACCAACTCCATCCAGCCAATGAAAATGGCACAAGTTATACATCAATACTGCCCATTTTCATTCAACAGCTCTGGGTTACTCTATACAGAGTGCACAGTTGGGAGCTGTCTAAAGGGGTAACTCAATAGAACCGCCAAACCAACAAACCTTGGGTTGGGACTTGAGTGATTCACACTTCCTCTTCACACAGCACTGATTGCTTTTCGGGTTGCGGCATGGTGAGCACTGGCCGCAGTCCTTGCCACACAGACAACCGGCACACATGCCGCACCGCTTTCTTCTCGCTCTTGGCTTCGCTGAGGCATCGAGATTAGGCTCCGGGCTGTCAGATGTGACATCAGGCGAGTGGGCTGCAGCTGCCAGGTGGGGAGGTATGTGGGAGGGGCTAACAGTGACACCTCCTTTAAGCGGAGGTGGCGGCCTGGTTGGGGAGAACATGAGGGGAGGTGATACACCAGGAAATGGGACTCGGAAGTCCCGTTGTGCTGTGGGCTGAGGACTGAGGATGAAGCCAGGCTGGGGGGGCCATGGCCGATGGGGGTGGGGTTGGAACGACGGATGGCATAGGTAGCGGGTGAGGACTGGAGGCTGAGTTGTGAGCGGGGATCCACCAACCGGGGAGACCTTCACAGGTGGAGTGGTGGCAGGGGATGGGGTTGAGGCATTCCACAGGGAAGGGTTGCTTTGCGTGTAGGAATTGATCAAGCTCAGGGAGTCTGGTCGAGACATGGGGGAGAAGGCAGGGGCGTGAGGCCGGGGGCCAGGAGGAGGAGGAGGAGGGGCCGCACTCGCCATGCTAATGGAAACACTGCGAGGCGCCGGGGGACAGGGTGTCGTCGAGGAATTCGTTCTCTCATTGATCGTCTGGCCGGTGTCCGTCCGAGCACTTGCGACGCCCGTCGAGTGAAACCCATTGGACTGCGCCCTCTCCTCCTTCTCCTTCAGCGAGACACTCTTTTGTGGACTGCTAAGCCCATCCAGGGCCGAGAAAGCCTTCGTTTCTGCGTCTGTGTCTTTTGTAGGCTCTGCCGTTGGTGGCTTGTCATTCGGTAGGGGGCTTGGGCTACGGAGGGGCGGTCTTGGGAGTCCGCTCGGGCGCACGGCGCCGGCTGTCCCATTGGGGTACTGCAGCTTTGGGGGCAGGCTTGGGGGAGGGCTGCTGAGGTAAAGGACCCGTTTGGGAGTGGGGTTGTGGTCAATATCGACCGGGCCGGGGATAATCGAGCAGACGGGGCTATGAAACATATTCGCTATGATCGCTTCTTCAACGGGGGGTCGGGGGAATCAACGCACTGTCCTGTACCATATTCACCACTGCCTTCGATGGTACCTGGGGTTGGGCCGAAGGAGTACTACACAGTTTCCTGGAGACCTCCTACGCGGAACTGCTCTATTTGAGTGCGTCAGCGTATGCCAACGACTTTCCTTGAAACTATTCTATACCTACAATATATTGTACTGTCCTAAGTATATTCATCGTGAAGAGAGAACAGGGCGTGGGCGACAGGCCAGTGTATGCGCGTACTTCCGCACGTTCACCTGAAGCCCTGTCATATGGCACCATAGAGTCGAACTATGCAGGCAGGTAGATATTGACCAGTACCCGTTTAGGGTGTTCCGAACTCCACCACTCTACCCTCCCTTCAAGGGCTGTGGAATGACCAGGAGGGCGCGAGAGGCGAGCGGACCTGCCGACGCCATGAATTTCATTGCAGCGGTATGCAAGGTTCTGTACAGGCACGCCACCAGGAATAAGGTCGCTGCCTTTTTAGTCATGGCTGCCACTGCGACTGTCGTCACAGTGTGTGCGTTCACCTTCGGTGGGACGAAGGAGGTGTTTGACCATGACCTAAGGGGTCTCAGGGAGGACGTAAAGAGCGTGGCCAATTCCTTACACTCTCTGCAAGTGCAGGTATCTGCTCTGGGCTCACACGAGCAGAAGCAAGGGGCCGAGCTGACGTACTGGCTCTCGTCCAAAGATGTGAGACGGATGCAGCAGCACACAGTCTTGCCTCATGCACATTGCATGCATGCATATGGATAGACAGCAGAGCAATACTGTTTTGGTGCAGGAATCAAAGATGCGTCATGTCATTCAAGTGTTTGAAAGGATCGGTTACAAAAGAGGCGACTCTTCTTCAGACTG
>OX465045.1:342406-367406 GCA_949841015.1 Aplysina aerophoba
CCATTGGCCTTCCACCATTGGCCTTCCACCCCCATTGGCCTTCCACCCCCCATTGGCCTTCCTCCCCCCATTGGCCTTCCACCCCCATTGGCCTTCCATCCCCCATTGGCCTTCCTCCCCCCATTGGCCTTCCACCCCCATTGGCCTTCCACCCCCATTGGCCTTCCTCCCCCCTTCGGCCTTCCACCCCCCATTGGCCTTCCACCCCCCATTGGCCTTCCACCCTCATTGCCCTTCCACCCCCATTGGCCTTCCTCCCCCCATTGGCCTTCCACCCCCATTGGCCTTCCACCCCCATTGGCCTTCCACCCCCCATTGGCCTTCCTCCCCCCATTGGCCTTCCACCCCCCATTGGCCTTCCACCCCCATTGGCCTTCCATCATTTTTTGTGTACATATGTACACCAATCAGAGTCTATTGCCCTATGTGCTTTCTCATTGTACATATATAGCTGTCTCCCATCATCATCCTATCTATTTTCCTTCAATTTGCTCCCTCCCATCATCTTTGTTGCTGTATCTAGCTTCCAGCTTCCTAGCTGCCTTCAATTGTCTATGTTACTGTGTCTAGCTTCCACCTTCCTAGCTGAAATCCATTGCTGCCCTCTTTTTTGTGACTACCTGCTGCGAATGGTGATCGTACTCTACTGGGTGTGAGAAAATTGGTGGAGTGCATGTTCACATTGAGGTTTAGTTGCCAGTGGGGGTGGCGTGGTCACATCACAGCTGGTACCGGCCACAATGGTGGGCTGTGGTAGGGTAGAGACCCCTATGTGTCTTGTACGTACACCTGTGGGTGCAGATTGTGAAGTTGCAGTCCCACCTCTCATCCCTGCAGTGGTGACTTTGAGAGTGTCACTGTTGTGAGCGAACAGGACCTGCAGCTGCCGCTTACCGAGTGTTACAGCGGCTTCTGTAACAACTGCACAGCCAGTGTGAGTGAGCACATACACACGCATGCTAGTGTGTGTGTACAAGTGTGTGACCATGGGCACAAGCAGTGGACCAAGATAGAATGGTGCTGGTTGGCCTCCATTTGAGTCTTGAGGAGACGTCCTGTACACACATACAGTGCAGTCTCTCTCTGTGTGCACACAACTGAGGGTGTGTCCTGGAGTTTGTCTTCAGTGTGGTACTTGTTCCACTTGCTTCCCACACTTGTCCAAACATATGCTCACCACATATACACGTGTGTCGTGCCGGCCCTGAATGTACACTCATAATAGGAACACGCTGTGGTGTCTATTCCAGTGTTCTTAATTACTCCTCAAGCCCTCATCCACACAATGCATCTTGGCTAAGTGAGGGACCCACGGTGGTGCCATACCATGTCCACTCAGCCAGTGTTGTTGCATCACACAACTGGTGCTTCTTCAGTGTTGCATGCGACATCCGTTTTGTGCCTCCACATGCAGGTGTGTCGATTGTGTAAGGCATGCCGATCGACTCAAGACACATTTGTACTAAAGCAGGCATTTCTGGAGCACTTAGGTCGGAGGAACTTTGCTAGAGTTGTACCGGAACCAATCTATGTGGGTGTTAGCCTGTGTGTGGTGTGTGCACACTCAAATATGGTACATTTGAGACGTGTGTGCACGGCATTCATGCTCTCCAGGACCCGTCTTCTCTGGAGTCTGTCGAAGCTCCCAGTGACAAGTCCCTCTCTGAGGCCAACCGACTGTTGACGCAGTGGTACAGAGGAAAATGCATGCAACACCAAACATGGTGTGCGTGAACTCTTCTCTCCTCTGACGGCTCTCACTCCCCCCCCCCTCAATTCACGGTGGGGCATTAGATGTACCGGCTACATCATAACATTGCAGGTAGCAGCAAGCCATCTTCCCAAAACTACATAAACGTCTTTTTGTGTGTGTGTCTGTGTTGACTTGTGGTGCCACAAGGATGCCACAATAGCAGCTTGTGTGCGAATGTGTTGCAGGTTGATTGTGACAGGCCTACCATGTGTCGTACATCTCGTGATGTATTTACGGTGTCACTAGCACGTGGCACACAACCAGAGGTAAGTAAGTCAGGAGTATCTGTTGCTGTAGGTGGACGGACTGCTGTGGGTGGACCGCTGTAGGTGGACGGACTGCTGTGGGTGGACCGCTGTAGGTGGACTGCTGTAGGTGGACTGCTGTAGGTGGACCGCTGTAGGTGGACGGACTGCTGTGGGTGGACCACTGTAGGTGGACCGCTGTAGGTGGACCACTGTAGGTGGACGGACTGCTGTAGGTGGACTGCTGTAGGTGGACTGCTGTGGGCGGACTGCTGTGGGCGGGCCGCTGTGGGTGGACCGCTGTATGTAGACTGCTGTGGGTGGACTGCTGTGTGCACAGTTGTCCATCCTACTTCATGACAGGCACACAGACGCACGCACGCACAAACACACACTCCACAAATGTGTGAAGTAGAACTTCAGCATGTGCTTCACTGGCAATGATGATTAAGTGACACAGGCAATACGCGTACAGTGTAGGGTGAGGGTTGTTTGTGTCTACTTATTCTGAGGATTTTGCATTGTCTGTTGCATTTGGAGATGTTCTTGTAGCCTCTGGGACACCCGCTGTGTCATTTTTAGGAACTTATCAACGCAGTTCTTTGAGCACTCCAACTGTGTATGAAGAATGAGAAGGAGGGCACTTGATGCTGTCCCGGCCGCGTGTTACGTACATGTCATGCCTCATGACATAGAGACAGACATACCAGGAGAATATACCATGCAGTTCTTGCAACAGTGTGTTTGTCGTTGGATACAATAGACAACTAGGCTAATGAAATTCAATGACATTGGACCAAATAAGGATATGGGGTCAAATCATTAAACATGCCCAATGCTAAACCCCATTAAGGTGTGAAAGACTTGGAGATCCCTCTGCAACAATCCGTGGTAACGCTGGCCAACCATCAACAAAGATCAATCACGATGATTTGTTGATTGTCAGCTAGTGTTTCCACGAATCGCTGCTCATGCTAAATCCAGTGTTGCAACCACAGTATGTTGCATCACGTGACTACATCAAGTGACTTAGCAAGGCGAATAGTGATAAACAAAAGCAATACCTACATAATTATGGTGCAACAGAACACAAGGAGAAGACAGAAAGTGAAACAAAGTACCTTCATACCTCTTCCTTTGTTAGTACTCTACTTTTAAAGTCGTTCACGCAATCGGTAAAGCAGCCTTCTGTCACTTTGTTGTAGGTTCCAAGGAACTCCTTAAACTGCAAAGCAAAAAATCAACCCACACAGAGACGTAATTAATCTCACACACGGGTCAATAGCCAAAATATCCACAAAGGACGTCTTCAACCGTTCAAGCACCTGTCCCATTTGCTGCTGGTGGTCATACCGAGCCTCCATTTTTTCTGCTATTGCACAATAGTTACATAAAATGGCTGCAATTTGAACGATGCTGTCGAAGGATCAGCGATTCGGTTCTGCGATGGATAGAGTATATGTCTAGTGATGTCTGGCGATAAATCAGGATACAATGCACCAAAAGACGTACGAAAAACTCAAAGAGATAGGCGTGATGATGTGTTTGGGAGAAGTGATGCCGAAAAATGTGACGTGAAGAAGCAAGGAGACCGGGAACAAGGAGCGGTTAAAAGCCCAAGAGTTAAGGATGCACGAGAACATACTGTCAGGAATGACTCCTCCTACTCTTCTCGAAAACAGCGATGGAAGTCAAGCAAAGGCCGAGGAGCTTCAGAGTCTCGATTGGTGCCAAGGAGGACGGGAGTGATTTGGGAGCCTGGACCGAGTGGCCATGGACGAAGTAGTGGGGCTTCGTCCAGACGGCATAGCTTTGGCTCATCTTGCATGCAGACACAAGTGAGCGAGGCAGACGTCACTCCCAGCCATGGAATGGTGCGGCGTGCTGACACACACACTGGAGGAGTCCTGCATGTGGATCATGCAACGAGGCAGCCTAAGAGGGCAGTCAGTGAAGGTGGCAGTGGAAGACATGTGGTCAGGAAGAGGGAGGAGGATGGGGAGGGTGAGGATCTACGTCGGCTGAGTGACCTGGAGGAGCGGTTGAGTGGTAGCCTGGCGAGGTGGAACGGGCAACCAGCTAGATTTGACCGAGTGCAGGATATATGGTGAGATGTGATGAGATGGTATACTTGCCAAGGCGTTCCATTGCCAGGCTGTCAGGAACGACTGGTCAATGTGACACCGCTTGAATCTACATAAGACCATCTAAGACTGGTTTAATTCCAAGTTCAGTGGGGCCGTGCAAAATGGGTACCACTATATTCAACACACTGATAGAGAGTGCTTGAGATGGTAGGTACAACAATAATTCAACACACTGATAGAGAGTGCTTGATGGTAGCACAAATAGGTGCCTCCCTCTATGTTGTACATAACTGAATACATCCATTGCCCATCAATGTGTGTGTTCCTGTAGCTTCCAGCTTCAGGCAGAAACCAGACACTGCTTACAGGCCCAAGGCCTGCTGGTCTTCCTCAAGAAGGAGTTGTGTGGCCGCCTGTGGAGGGCGGGGCATTACCCAGTGGTGGAGGGTTTGCGTAAGGCCCTCAGCCAAGCCGCTAGTTCTGAGGATAAGGAAGGTGAGCAAACGCAGAGTGTTCCTGCTCAATTGCAGCTCCCGGTATGTGCAGTGCTGAAATCACTCTCCGTGTGGTGTTTGGTCTTGCTGCTCCAGGCAATGGGTGTGCATGTATAGATAGCTCCTTCTTATGTTGTGGTTGGTTGTGCTCCTTTTCGCTTGCCAGCACTGCGGGACACCTACCTGCGTTTCTTGAGCATGGCCAGCAGTTTCTACCAGGAGGAGATGAGTGGGCTGCAGAGGAGACTTGAGTTCACCCTGCCCGAGCTCCTGGATCCCACCAGGAAACACTCCAGCCAGGTGCAGCTGCTTGGGTTACGCAGTAGGCAGCCACCTGGGGGCTGTCAATGCTGGCCTTCATAGAGAGGTGGCTGCATTGCAGAGGCGGACTGGAATGCTTTGGTACATGTGTTTTATGCTATTTGGGGCCAGGGAATCTGGCTATCGGTGTCTAGTGTGATAGACTAGGCTGTTGTACACATATATATTAGAAGTTGCTGCTTTGGACCATTGGTGGCAGGGAGGCTGGCTGTTGTAGAGAGGTGGCTGCCTTAGATCATTGCAGGGTAGATCCACTGAAGTACTGTACCCTCTACAACACTCTGTGTGTGACTGTGTCACTAGTAGGGGGTGCTTGCATCACCGATGGCGGCAGCTCGCTGTCTGAGGAGCACACTGTTCTGTCTCTTCAGGTACTCTGTGCCAAGATCCTCTGCCACCAGCTCTACCTTGTCCTAGGAGACCTGGCCCGCTACGCTGAGCAAGCCAGTGAGAAACCAGACTGGTCAAAGCCAAAGAAGTGGGTGGGGGTGATGGGTAGGTGGGCGGGGGTGACGGGTAGGTGGGCGGGGGTGACGGGTAGGTGGATGGGGATGATGGGTAGATGGGTGGGGAATCTGGGGATGATGGGTAGGTGGGTGGGGATGATGGGTAGGGGGGTGGGGATGACAAGGTAGGTAGGTGGATGTGGTTGACCCGTACAGGGGGTGAGTATATTCCGCATCTCTCAACGTACAACCTCCCCTCACTGATAGTTACTACACCACAGCTCAGGAGCTCATGCCCAAGAACGGCAAGACCTACAATCAGCTTGCAGTGGTTGCTATTAGCGCTGTGAGTGTGTGACACAGCCTCTGCAGTAGGCGCTACCACGACTCAGCAGTAGAGTATAGCATAGGTTGATTAGAAGACGTCTACGTATCCTTGTTGCCACAGCAACGTCGTCTGGATGCCGTCTATTACTACATTCGCGGTCTCAGTGCTGGCAACCCCTTCCTTGGAGCTAGGGAGAGTCTTCTGGGGCTCCTACACGACACCGGCAGCAAGGTGGAGTGCAGGGAAATCCCCTAGGACTCTTAATTTTAAGGTTTAAGCATTGCTATATTTGGGTCCAGGTTGAACCACCTAAGAAGAAGAAAGGAGGAGGATTGGGTGGTGTAACATCTCCGTTAAGACAGGATGTGAAAAAGAAGGTTGACAGCACAAAGAAGGATGGTGGACGGAAAGAGACAAGGGAAGTGTGGGTCTTTCCTACCAGGACTCTAGAGGATGTGAAGAAAATGATGATGGCTGAAGATCTTCCTCGGGAGGTGGAAAGAAAGCTGGGTGTGGAGGATACTAATCAGCATTCCGACTCTCTTCCAAAGCTGGTTGATGCAGCGCCTTCCTCAGAGGTGTGTGTGTGTGTGTGTTTTCGTGTGTGTGTATTCTGGGAGGGGGGTCTTGTGCTACGTACCTTCCTCCTGGTCGGCCTTATTCCTTGTAGCTTAGTAAGAACATCGTCAAATTATTTCTAGCTGTCCACGCCAAAATGTACACTAAGATTGGGTGAGTACCACCTCAGAGAGCGGTTCGTTGACGCCCACTGGTCACTGCAGTCATTGTTGATAGTGAGGTTGACATGCTGCTCCCTGTTAGATATGACACCTTGCGGCAGGCGGTAACGAGCTTCCTGTCCTCTTGGGCTGAGTTCCTGGCTCATCGGCTGACTCACAGTGACACAGTGCTCTCTATTAAGATGGCTGTCATCAACTTCTTCTCTGTTCACAATGCCTCTGGTGGGCTCATGTGGTGTTTACTGACTGCAGGGTGTGGGTGCCATGTGTAGAGTGTGTTCACGCAGGTGATGGCTACTGTCTGGGTCGGCTCCACCTGATGGGTGTGGCACTCCGCTTTGTGCTTGAGGTCACTGCAGTGGCTGTCCGGTGCTGCTTGAGCCGCCTGGCTGGAGTCACCTCCCCTTCATCAAGGAGTGCAGTGCCACTTGGGCAGTGGGAGGAGGCCAACAGTTTGGAGGTACGTAGTTGCCTGCACACTCTGTCACCTTCTCTTGTAGTCTTGCACTCCCTGTCTACTCCGACCCACACTTTCTTCTTCTCTTTCTTTCATCCTCCTCTCCTTCAGGGATTGTCTGCTGAAGCCAAAGCCAGTCTGCTTGAAGTGGGCCACCTTCTTGTTCCAGTAAAGGTTTCCTTTGACTGGTTGGCCTGCCAGAGCAGCCTGTGGGGAGAGTGTGCAGCAGAGGTGGATCCCAGTGTATGGTGAGGGTGAGGGTGAGGTGAGGGTGATGTGAGGGTGATGTGAGGTGAGGTGAAGGTGATGTGAGGTGAAGGTGATGGGAGGTGAGGGTGATGGGAGGTGAGGTGAAGGTGAGGTGAGGGTGATGGTCAGGTGAGGGTGAGGGTGAGGGTGAGGGTGAGGTGATGAGAGGGTGAAGGTGAAGTTGAGGGTGAGTATGATGGGTGAAGGTGAGGTGAGGTGAGGCAAGGGTGTGAGCAATGGAGGAATGATGAAAGGAGGTTGGAAGTGGGAGTAGAGGCAGAAGACAGGTGCTGCCTGTACCACGGTTGCACTGTGTCTGCATAGGCTGCAGTTCTGGTCACACTCGACTGATCTCCTGAACAAACTGCGGGCACTGCTGCCTCACAAGACTCTTACGCAAGATGCAGCCAATCTTACGCAAGGTGCAGTCTGCCCCCTGTACAGTTAGTTACCCATTGCTGGCCACCTTGTTGGGACGGCACATGCACTGTGTAGCTAAATGATGCCATGCTTGTAAACACTACATACTGCATAAAGGCGTACACTGTACATGTATATGCACCACCACACACCTTGTTAGCCCCTCCCCCTCCCTCCCTCTCTGTTGGCTGCGGACAGTGGCTCTATACGAGGACAGACACTTGCAGGGCTTCACCCCTCTTGCCAAAGCCCTAGGGCCAGCTGCCTACACAACCAGAAATCCGACTGAGGAGGTGCGTATGTGCGCAGCTGTGTGTGTGTGTAAGTGTGTGTTGGCTGTTCCTGACAGTAGATTTCTGGTATGTTTGTTAGCAGCACACATGACACATTGTGTGGGGGGGCATGTGTGTGAAGTGTGTCTTGGGTTTCATGTATGAGGGGCGTGTCACCTATGAAGGGTGTGTCACATATGAGGGGTGTGTCACATACGTAGGAGGGGTGTGTCACGTTTGAGGGTTTGTCCCCTATTACAGGAGTTCCTCCTCCAGTGCTTAAAGCGAGTGTCTTGTCTGCTGACAAAGGCCCGAGAACTCACTGACAGAGCATGCACACCTGGTGTTCAACACTATCTGGAGTTTAGCACAACAGAACAAAGATTCAACTGCTCCTCAAAGAAAAGTGAGGATAATGAGGAGAAAGAGAAGGAAGAGGAGAAGGAGGAGGAGGAGGCGGACGGGGAGGAGGAAGATGAGAAAAAGGCAAGAGCTAGCAGCTCTGAGGAGGATGAGGAGAAGGGGGAGAAGGGGGAGGAGGAGGAGGAAGAGGGGGAGGCTGATGGCAGTGAGGGGGGCACACCCGGCTCCACACCTCCCAGGTGAGCAAGGCCATGTGAGTGAGCATGTGTGCTTGTGTGAATCCCCCACCCTCGCTTACCAGTTCTACAGTGGATGGGAACCTGGACCTGCTGAGGGCAGAACGAGAGGAGCTCGCCAAAGAGATGTGGGAGAAGGAGAAGGCAAAGGAGAGGGTGAAGGTATGGTATCAGTAAGCATCAAACTATACTACCCATGTAATATTGATCTCGTAAATTGTGTATACAACTATGTCCTCATTATGTAATGAACTGTCACACCTTCTCCTTCCTTGTTTAGGATTATCTGGCGGTGCAAGCAGTTGAAGGCAGAGGGAAGGTGTTTGTCTTTCCAAAGTACCTCATCCCTGACACGAATGAGTTCATAGACCACCTGCCACAGCTCATCCAGCTCGTGGCGTGTGGCCATTTTGTGGTGACAGTCCCTCTGACCGGTCAGTCTCCCACACACATCAAGTACCGTGGCCATTAAATAGTGGGGATTGCGGTTCACTACGCGTGTGCAGTACTTAATGGTCTGGAGTGGGCTCTTACAGGCTTTAACAAGCCTAACTGCATGCATGATCCTCGTACTTCTATTGGATGGGCCACTGCATCTGCTATGGATGGTCTTGTCTGTGCTGCACGCACATGGAACGTGTGTCGTACAAACTCCATACAAAGTGTAGGGCCATGGTGCTTATGGTATGGCTCCTGTGTCTTCTGTGTTAATCACACACTGCTATCTGGTAGTTATTGAAGAACTGGAGGGTATTGCTAAGGGATCTTCCGTTGGTGCCCAAGGCAAGCACGAGCACTCTTCGTCAGCCACACAAGGAGCGAAGTAAGCCACAGGGACAAACGGTCTTCCAGAGGGGCAGTTTGGTAGCAACTGGTCTGTCCTCTGGGACCGTCCTTTTCACTCTACCTCTCTTAGGGAGGCTCTGTCCTTGCTTCGAGACTGGTTCTCCTCAAAGTCTCAATCAGTGCGTGCCATTACTGTGAGGGGAGAGCTGCTGACGGCAATGGACTACGCAACTATGGAGAGGATGGGCGGCACAGTGGTGAGTACACAGTGCTTGATGCAGACACGTGACATAGATGCATGACACAGACACATGGTGCAAACATGACAAACATGTCACCTGTTCCGCTTACGCTTTTTGTGTGCATTGACCATGCACTTGCACTGCAGACAACAAATGACGATTTCATTCTTGCAAGTTGTAGCAGTGTTAACTCCCGAACAAGCAAGGCAAGCAGCCACAGCACCAACGTGATGTGTGTGGTGGTGCTTCTGACAGCCGACAGGAACCTAAGAGTCAAGGCACATGCTGCTGGTGTTCCAGTGAGGGACTTCCCCTCCTTCATGGCCTGGGTCAAACCTGCCCTCAAGCTAAAAGAAATCAAATGAATTTATTTTCTGGTGTCTAAATAGAATGTATATAGAATTATACTCATATACGTATGTAGAACACTGTATTTCTGTAATAATTGTATATTATTGTTCTATTAAAGTCATGCAGAATGAATGAGCATGCTTCAGCACGTGATAAGTCACGTGACAAAGCCCACGGAAATCCCCGTTCTAAGTATTACCGCCTAGTTCTCGCAGCCGGTTACATTCACGTCCCATGTGGTCCTAGGCCTCGTTCTCCACCGACCAAGGATGAATCTGCTACTGGCGTACCTCCTATGGCTGCCTCCGATGGGCTGGTTTGGACTGCACCACTTCTACATGAGACGGGACCTGCACGGATTCCTCATGCTGACCACCTTTGGCGGGTTTGTTGCGGGCTATATCCGTGACCTGTTCTGCATCCCGCGGTTCCTGAAGGAGTCCAGGCGCGACAAGGAGTACCAGAACCTGTACCTGGCGGAGGTCACCTACCACAAGCACCCAGGAGTTTGGCGAAACAGAGTCCGCTACGCTGCGATGGCCGTGCTCGCCAGCTACTATCGCGGCTTCGTGGTGCTGGCCATCCCGGAGCAGGCATTGGAGTCAGATATGTGGGCCAAGGTGGTCGCCTTGGCCCTGGCGCCCCTGGGCACTGCCTTCGGGACGTACAGCGTGGCCAACATTGGTAATCGTGAAGTCTCCTTCCTCCCCCTTCTGTTCCTGGCGTACGTCGGGGAGTTTGTGTTTGGGTGGTGGCAGCCGGGCGAGTTCGGTATCTCCACGTGGATGTGGTTGCAGCCTTTCATCATCATCGCGTTTATTTGGTCATATGTGAATCCGAAAAGCACCCCAGTTCGCCCTGGCTGTTGCCTGAGATTCTGGAGAGTTGTCCTTGGAGTTCTCATTTTGACCTCCCTCTCATCCTCCTTCTTATACCACAACGCCACCATTGAGACTGAAGATGGGGAGACCATCCTCCTGCGAGATGCAATGGAGAACTTGCTCCGTTCTGAAGCCTGGAAGCACTTCAAGGAGGAGTTCTGGACGCTACTGGACCACCTCTGGCAGCACGGGTGGGAGGGTCTGGCAGACGATCTGTACAACATATCAGAGCGCTCGGGGACAGACTGGGCGGCTGGTGTGCTGAATGTGAGTGCGACAAGCACTGAACGTGAGGTGAAGACGAGGTACCGGGAGCTGGTGAGGGTGTGGCATCCTGACCACGCCCAAGACAAGGCACTTGCTCAGGAGAAGTTCATTGAGATACAAAAAGCGTATGACACCTTCATGCGGAAATTCAAACGACAGAAAAGGAAAGGATTTAAGGAAACTTCATGGTTTGACGAGGAGGAAGAGGAGGAGGATTTTGACCACGATGAGTTGTGACTCTTTTATGCATGCACGTAGCTTTATGTGTAGGTTGACATTTTTGATGCCGCAAACTACAGCTTGCAGTGAGAAAGCATACGTACATCATGGCACATGCAGTGACACAAAACAAGTTCACATGTAGAGTGTATTGGGCGGATTGATGGCTTTAGCTGTTGCTTGCATCAAATCTTCTTCCTTTTGGCCTCACTGTCTCCCTCAGTTGAGGGTGGTGGCTGCCTCTTGGTGCCTTGTGGCTGAGCACCAGCAGGCTTCTCCACCTGCTCCTGGCTCTCTGCTGTGAGAGAAGTAGGAGTGAGGTGAATGCAACTGTCAACACACTGTACATTAAGAGGTCCCTTAATTGCATGGGCATTATGTATGCATATAAACAATGATGTATGGTGTTTCCTATGGTGATGTCTGCAGAGGTGTAGGAAGTCCTTGCATTGATGCAGACCCCTTCCCACAGCTGGTGGCATGTGTGCATTGTGTGGCTAATACCAATGATGAGGATGTCTTTTGTTGTAGTATCTGATCCCCTGTACACACACAGGCTCAAGCACACCTTACAGCATTCAACTGTTTCACTCACCTGAAACTGGTTTTCCTCCATCCTACGGGAAGAGGAAGGCGGTACATGATCTCCCCAGACAGCGCTCACATAATGCCTCCAAGCAGAGTACAGTAGTGTCAGAGCAGCACCATGCATGGCAACCTACCATGCACACTCACTTTGCTGGCTAACGCTTTGTAGGGGAACTTGTCCAGCAGCTTCAGAAGGAGTTTGTCAACTCGTTTGTATTGTACATCACTTGGCTCTTGCACCAGTGACTGAGAGGTGGTCAACTTGCTAGCAGCTGTAGTGTGTATTGGGTGTATGTATGTGCATACGTATGTGGTGTGTGTGTTAATGCACATGTGTCAGGTGTGTGTGTGTGTGTGTGTGTGTGTGTGTGTGTGTGTTTGTGTGTGTGTGTGTGTGTGTGGGTTTGTGTGTGTGTGTGTGTGTGTGTGTGTGTGTGTGTGTGTGTGTGGTGTGTGCGTGCATGTGTGTGGTGTGTGTGGTGTGTGCGTGCATGTGTGGCGTGTGTGTGTGTGTGTGTGTGTGTGTGTGTGTGTGTGTGTGTGTGTGTGTGTGTGTGTGATGTGAACGTGGACAATATATTAACAGATGGGAGCATACAACACCATGGGAGCTGGGTATACAATACAGCTACATGCTACAAGCCATAGCCCTGCACACCTGACTGCTTATCTGTGGGGAATTCCCAATAATGTCCCTGTGTTGGGTGGTACCTTGCATAGGAGAGCACTGCAAGGTGAAATCATGCAAGAGGACTCACTTGACCACACCTGCTTCAAAACAACACATAGCATGTGCCGTGGTTGCTCACCTTCATCAAATGCCGAATCCACCAAGTGCAGGGCAGAGAGCTGGAAGGCACAATGATGGAGGAAGGAATGAAGAGGACAGACGTCCACTGCATGTGCTGCTTCACTGTTGGTTAGTAGCAGCAGCAATGCAAATGACTGGGACTATCATGAATGGCACCATGCACCACATTGGCACACAGTGTGGTGCATGTGTGTAGTCAAAGTGTTCACCAGTCGTGAGTTGAGCACAGACTTGAGGTCCGGGCACTGGTACACCGTCCCCGCCAGAATGTAGTAGTCAGCAACAGGGGACACTATGTATATCAGGTGACAGATAGATGAACAACAAGTCACAGTGACATACAATTGATGGTCAATGAATGGTAATCGCACACATGTAGACAACTACTGCTGGTGCAGAGGTGGCCGTTCAGTCACAGTGATGCACAGATGAGCGGACAACTGCCCCTGGCACTGGGTCCACATGCAGTGTAACATGCACTCAGCTGTGAGTTGCCAAATAGCTCACACTTGTCTGGACCCTGTCTGAAGTTTTTTCTAATGACGTAGAGAATTGGTTCCATCACATGCAGGAGAACATACTCCATCCCTTTCATATTTCTGCATGTGTGAGTGAGTGTGTGTGTGGGGGGGGGGGGGGGCATGAGAGTTACCTAGCACAGTACAAGCACACAGGCATCGTCTTCAGTATACCCAAAAAGTTGCCACAAGCTACCTACGAGCACAGATACTCGGTTGCAAGTGTAGAGCATCTATACGCGTGCAGAAACGATCCGGCTTACTGGAGCTGGGACTCCTCTTGCCGCTGCATCTTGATTATTGCGTTGTTGCAAGTCCTGTCGTAAAACGGGTTACTCCGTTGACAAAAGTAGTCCATAACATTGTGCTGGTTCAGTATTGGGATCCAGGCGCTGTCGTTCCATGACAGATGGAGTTGGTTTTCTGTGCCGTCCATCAGGTGGTCGCAGTGTGAGGAAGTCCCTTTGTTTATGGAGTGGGCGTGGTTGGAGGTAGGTAAAATGGCCATGCAGACCACTACCAACGATGACATCTCGATGCAGGAAGCAGCGGAGAAGAACCACATTGACCCTTTTGCAGAGTGTGTAGTGATGCGAGTGGTGCATTCCAGCGCAACCATAAAGAGCCAGCAGAAGGACGAGCCTGACTTGACTTTGGAGGAGAAGGTTACCTACCTGTCCGACTTGCTGCAAAGCAAGCCTGTAACGTTTCTGATGCGTTTCGGACGAGTATTGGACGCCGGACACTTGACATACTTCGACGATACCGACAATTACGAGGTGAAGCAGAGGCTCAAAGATCTGCGGCAGACACTGGATCCAAAGCGGAAGCAGACAGTGATACGTAACAGGCGCTTTGTTCACATGGAACAGCTTATAGCGCGAGGAGCCTATTTTGACGAGGCAGAGATGCGAATGAGGGATCCCCTTTCGTATGAGCACTACATTGGGCAGTACCTGACAAGAGACGAGAAAGAGGCTACTGACTGCCACTCCTCAGAGATGCGGCCTTCTGCTTGGCTGCTTCAGCAGGCTGACGTTGACCAGCGGAACAGACGGCTGGCCTGTCAGGTGGAGAGGGAGAATGCTGCACTGGAGGAGAGTGATGATGATGAATTTGACGGAGATGAAGATGAAGGCCTTATGCATGATGACAGTGGGAGTAGTGACGACAGTGGCCGTCATACTCAGTCAGAGAGTGTTGGAGTGCCAAACATCCAGTTGAGTGATAGGCCAGATGTGGCTAGCCATGAGAAGAAAATGCTTCGAAATGAATTCCTGCAAGCAATGCAGTGCAATTTCCTCAATGGCGGTGATGTGGATTTTGACTATTCCCAGGTTGATGAGAATCCCGACTATGATGTGTCGAAAGTGAAGGAGTGGGATGAGCTGGATGCCTACTTTGATGTAGAAGAACCATCACTGTCCACAGAGACAGAACAGAAAACAACTGACATGGAAACAGGCCTATCCTGAAATGTACAGACACATGCACATTGTAAAGTATTGCTTTATCCGTCCGTTGGCTGGTTGCTGCATGTGAATTTTGCAACGTTTTAAGTCACATGACTGTCCAATAATTGATAAGACATTCTAGGGAGCAAGGTTGTTGATGTGAGTCATTACAGCATTCAGTTCCGTGAGGTTGCATCAGCTCCTCTTCATGCCTTCCCTAAGCACAAGCAGAGCACAAGCAGTGCGAGGGAATGAAAGGCTAATGAAAGAACTGCAACACAGACATCGATGCAGGGAGTACTAGTGAAGAAGCCAACCTCTTGGTGTACTGGCACTTCAGGAGCACTGCTGTCAAGGTGGACTGCTGGCACGCTGGGGCTGCCTGGGACTCGGAGCACTGAGGGGTTCTCAAACTTGTCCGTTTTGATTTCGTTGGACGACTCAGTCCTATAACGTGATAATGTGGTGATCCCATAATGCAGTAATGAGGCGTTGACCACACACCACATGTGAATATACGTATGTATCTGTGCGGGAGTTCACCTAGTCTCTTCACTTTGGTGGTGATTGCAGCTCTCTGTCTCACTCTCCCTAGCACCTGCAGGGCAGGACGGCAGAGGCAACAGGTAAGAAGCAGTGGGACATCACTACTCTCCACCACCCCACATACAGTTGGTGCATTGGCCGCCTCCAGGGTGTCTGCCGTGAGGTCAATAGTGCTCGACTGATTCTCAGGAAGCAATGTGCTCACAGAGGAGTGTCGCTCCACCTGCGCGGGCAAAAAGGGCGGGGGAGAAGGGACTCTTTCGTTTCCTCCTGGTAACGCTCGGTGGAGATAACCGATCCCACTGGAAAGAAAGTCTTCTTGCTGCATAAACCTGCTTGGCTCTTTGGTGTCACACTCCATCTTCATCGATACACCTGTTTGTGGTGAGGGGCTGTCTGAGCTGTGGGGGGTGAAGAGGAAGCCTTGGAGGCTTCTCCTGATCTTCTTAGCAGGTGGGGCGATGGGTGGCACAATCACTGATTCGGTGGAGGGGCAGCTTGAGTCCAAAGCCTCCTCACTGCTTGCTGATTCACTAAACGGATGCTGCAGTACCAGGTTACACCCACCCTCGCTGCCTGCCTCTCTGTCCCTCTCCTCGTCAGTGGCTTCATCTTGGTAGCACACTCCTGCTGTGGTACACTCCCTAGCTTTGCTGCTTTCCTCCTCTTCCCGGTCTCCAAAGAGCTCTGCCAAGTTCTTTGAAACTTTACACCCACTCTCCTCCAGAGCCCGCTGCCGCCTCCCATCCTCCTCACCCTGTTGCTCACTAAACTGCAGTTCTCTGCACCCCACCAGTCTGCTCAGAAGGCTTGGCTGAGAGCTAGCTGGAGTGACCTCGTCCGTTCCATCGCCGCCAGCTGCTGCTTCAGGTGGCTTGAAGAACCTACAACACAGGCGCACAGAGTGAGACAATTGAAGGGTCACTGTTGCCATGGGAGCTGCTGCCTGCAGTGAAGTGTGCATTGTGCACACTAGCCGTGCACCTCGATATGGTTGTTCGTCTTGCACTGGTGCGGGGTTGTGGTGCCTCCCCACTAGGGGACCGCTGGTGGTTGGTGGATCCGCTTTCTCCAACATGGACCACAACATCACCTTCTCCTGTGGACTGCTCCTTACCTCCTGTCACTGTGCAGTACATTGTGAGAAGCTCACTGTTGGTCAAACATACGCCATCATCTGTGAGGGATGAAGACACACAACCAAAAGTATGTATATACGTATATACTGCAGACCATCAAGAGGTACTGGTGAGGTGCTTGGTGGGGAAGCTTGCCATGTTGAGCCAATGTGGGCGGCTTGAACTGTGCGGCAGACTTCCTTGAGGAGGAATATGTCGGCATCTTAGCCTGGACCCCCAGTGGGTAGTACTGTTTAGTGCCACCCATCACAGGCCCCACCCACCCCTTGTGCCGCAACGGGGAGCAGTCGGAGTGCAAGTGGGAGTCAGCCTGCACGGTGGATGAAGGACAGGTGCATGCAGCCACCACACCAACCTTGAAAGTATTGTACCACTGGTGCTCCCACATCCTCACACCCTTACACACACATGCACACACACAGACACACTTTGCTTGGACTGTAGTGGGCCATGACTTCAAAGGTGAGTGGGTTTATGTTCCCTCGAGCCAGTCCAACTGCCTTGCGAGGGGACACCTCTCTGTCAGGGGATAAGGAGTCACCCCACAACACCAGACATACGTAGGTGCCAGGTCTGCAAGGCATTACAAAACGAGCACAGACTCTGAGTGAGATGGATACGACCCGGCAAATCCAAAGCCATCGGGCTCAACACCATCTGGAAGAGGGTTGAGCCTAGTCTGCTTCTGGGTCCTGGTGTCGAACACCAGCTGGAAGAGAAAGGTCTCCTCTGCTTGCTTGAACCCTTCCGAGTATAGCTTGGGAACAGCCTTGCCTTTCTGCATTTTCAAGTGAGCAATAACCTGCTGTGTCCAGGGGAAGAGGAAGGAGAGGGGGATGGAGGGAGACGCACACAAAGGAGGGGAGGGGGGGTGAGGGAGGGATGGAGGGTGACATGGACAAAGGGAAGGAGAGGTGGATCACTCCAATTGTACCCACTAGTATGGGTTATGCATCTTGGTAAGGGCTAAGACTCGCCTTGTGGGGGTCTCGGCCGAACTTCTTTAGCATCTTGTTGGCTGTTGCCAGACCCATCCCAGGGATGGAGGGGAGGTAGTCACAGCCGGACAGAATGCACATGTGTCGAAATGAGTTCTCATCAAAACCCTGCAGAGCAAGTGGTACAAGGTTGGTGCATATCCCCAGCACACATTAGTCATCCACAACACACACTGAGTACCAATGCACCTGGAGCTTTCCTCCCTCCACCTGTCCAAGTCTAGAGAGCTCAATGAGGACACCATTCCCGTTCTCATCCATCTTAAACAGAACCTGACACAACGGACAGCACTTCACTTGAGCACTGCAGCCGAGGTCAGGAGTGGCTGCGTGTGTACTCACCCGTTTGGACCCAAACACCAGCAAGTCTGAGTCCTCTGTGATGACCAGGTCCACAATCCCCTCCCTCGAGAGGTAGGCCAGTTGTGCATCTGCCTCGTACGGTGCAACTATGCACTCAACACCAACACTCCGGCAGGCCTGGGGAGGTGCACACACAGCGACGATGACCCCTTAATGTTTACTTGCAGTGACACTGAGGTGACAGTGTCGAGACCAACCGTGTGTCCATACAAAGGAACTGTATAAATTATATACTTGAAAGCTAATCTACTAGAGAAAGTTGGAGTGAGCTGTGTCTTTACCACCATGTTCCCTCATTGGTGGGTACATGTCCTGCACTTAACTCCTGTTACAGCAATACATGTCTTAGGAATTTGAGGAGGAGGCTTGAGTAGGGGGTCTGAAACATGCTGGCCCAATAGTGCTGACCTTGATAAACGCCAGGGCCATCTCTGGTGAGACATCAACACACTTCTGAAAGCAGTCAATTGCCTCTGAGCGTTTCCCTTCTTTTAAAAGTTCTTTTCCTCGTTTCCGATACTCTTGCCTCCTCCTGCAGCGCAGATGGGAGGATGGGAGGCCTCAACTGAGCTACGTTTTATGCACATCAAAACTATCACTGCACCAGCATACAGTTCAGACACTCACGCTCTCCTTTCAGATTCCACGCCTGCCTTCACTGGAAGGTACCCACCATCAAAGACCATTATTACTTTGATATTGTTCTCTCGCAGCATGTTCACCCGCTTCATGCAGTATGTCACAAAAGGTCTGACAGAAAAGCCAGAAAGACCAACAATGGGCGCTAGCGAACATGTCTAGATGACATCCAATGTAGTACACACAGATTACAGCCCTTACTCCAGGTCTCCCTTTTACTCACAAATTCTCTACATTGCCTTCTTTCATGACAATCTGCTGGGCACACGAGAATGCGCCTTTGTGCAGCCAGCAGTAAGCGTCCACAGCAACGGTACCGCCCCGATAAGAGGACACATTCGTAGGCCGCTGAATACTCTTCAGGAAAGGAAGCAGACCCTGGATACCCATCACTGTACAAGTACGTGTCGCAATCTACTGATTCACTACCAATCTCTAGTCTCTTTAAATCGCTCTGTTGTCAGGTGGGGTTCGGCTTAGCCTATGGTTGCTCCATGCTCCATTGCAGGCGTCGGATTCGCCATAGACACTGTGCCGCCACTTTCCCACGCTTCCTGTGCACGTGCAGTTGAGGTAAGAAAATGGTCGCCGCAGCAGGACAATGGATTGCAAGTTGACCAAACTCTTAGTTGTGCACACTCTCCCAGCTGTTAGGGAGAATCTTCACAACCACTTCCAGCCATGCCAGTTGCCAATGCTCCTGCTACCAGGGCACGTCTCTGCGCATGAATTCCTAACTGCAGTAGTCAAGTCGAGGGCCCACTGTCTGCCGTCCTCATTGAAGCTTGTGCTGGTAGCTACTTCTTGTAAATTAATTAAGTTCATCACAGACAGATTTATTGCCTGACTTGATCTCTTTATTTAAGTCATGTGTATATAATAAAGTATACAACCTTGTCGTGTGAATGCACCTGTGAGCTGTTGTGTGTGCAAGACTATTGAAAAACACAAGTCAGTCAATCTGAGGATTGCGCTTGAACAGATATTCAGCCTGTACAGGGGAAGGAGACGGTACACTGCGCATGAATGCTATGCTGTGCTCTGAAAGGACCACTAAACATGTATAGGTGATATATGTCAGTCTCACCAAGTAGTCCACTGGGTCATCTGGTTTGACCTTGCAGACTTCCACCAGGCCTTCTGTCAGTGTGGGCATGACAAACTTCATGAGGTAGTTCCTTAGGGGCAGGGATTGTGCCTCCAGTGTAGCCTTTTCCTCCTCTCGCACCAGTCTTAGTGTTTCAGCCTGCAACCAACCCATGCACACACTGGCAGTGTATTCAAACTACACTTTGAACAGCACAAAGAACCACATACCCATTCTGCTTCCCTGCTTTCTCTCAAAGCCTTCTCCTCGGCTTCCTGCCTGTCCTTCTCAGCTTTAGCAAGACTCTCCAGCTGAAGCTAGAAAGACGAGAATAAGCACACAGTGAGAAGAGTGCACGCACAGAGGCTGACTACTCTGCTGACAAGTCCACCTACTTCATCAGCTATTCTTTTCTGCTCCATATCTTGCAGCTCTTCCACTGTGGGGCCTACACATGTGCATACACAGGCAAGCAGTTTGGGGGCAATCACTCACAGGGAAAGAGAGAGCAAACGGTGGTTGTAACGTACCATAGTTCCTCGGCTGGCCAATGGCCTCCTTGATCTTTGCTACAGTGTCTTCCATATTCTGGCTAGAGTCACCAGTGATATCTTGAGGGGGGGAAGGAGGGCTGCTGGGTAACCAAGCAGGTTGTGCACACACTAGCGTCTATGTGCAAAGGGATACAGTCTCACTCTGCACCCTACCAAAATGCTCAGGGTGGACTTCCAGCTCATCAAAGTAGTTCAGAACTGTAACATCCTCCTCATTCAGGGTCCTGAACCTAGCCAGTTTGCTGAGGTACTCTGGAGGTATATAGTAGGAGTGCACTTGCTGTACCTCTGGTGTGTTGTGTGTGTGTGTGTGTGTGTGTGTGTGTGTGTGTGTGTGTGTGTGTGTGTGTGTGTGTGTGTGTGTGTGTGTGTGTGTGTGTGTGTGTGTGTGTGTGTGTGTGTGTGTGTGTGTGTGTGTGTGTGTGTGTGTGTGTGTGTGTGTGTGTGTGTGTGTGTGTGTGTGTGTCACTGGTTTCCCACTCGCCTACCATGCTGTGTGTAGTGCGTGCCAGCCACCACGCTCTCAGGCAGGTTCATGACTCTTTCCTTCAGGAAGCCGTCATCGGCGTCAAGGGACACTACCACCTCTGCAGCCACAGGTGGGGAACACACAACACATCAGAACAATTTCTCTCGCCACAAACCCATGACTTCCAACACGCTCACATACGGGTGTTTGTCCAACACTGACCTGGCATTAAAGCAATGTTGTACTGTGAGGACACATCATCCCCTCCCTCCTCCTCCTCTTGGCCGTCTTCGTCGGCTGAATAAACAATACCTCACACTAGTGGACACATGCACACATGGTTGGAAGGGAAGGCTGCAAACATCTCACGTGCAAACAGTTCTTTGGCTTGTTCATACGTCTTGGGAAAGCCATCGAGGATGAACCCCTGCAGAAAGGCCACATGTGCATTGATGGATGTCCAGTGAGAGACAGAGGAAGCTCTCTTTGCTCACTTGGTTCTGACATGGCATGGATGTTAGTTTGTCCTTGAAGAACTTCAAGATGTGCTCATCGCTATAGCGACCTGGACCAAACATTGGTATACACACGTACATGAACACACTTGTTAGTGCCCTCACCACACAGCACATGCCAGCACCAGCACCACCAGCACCACCATGAAACGGCACCTCATCTCCATACGTACCCAAGTGCTCCTCGTTCTCCCTGTCCTCCTTGAGCAGCTCCAGGTACTCCTGGGCCTGCTGGGCCTTTTCGTCACTCTCCTCATCCTCATCCGTCACGTCCACCCGCGCAGCTAGCCTCTCCTGTGGCCACAAATTCACAAATTGAAATGCGTGTGTATTGTATCTCTGTGTATGGTGCGTCCATGTGGGTTTGCTCACAAATCGATCTAAGGTCTCCTTTATAACATCGGCCATTTTAATATGATGAAGCTTGTAGTGCTTGCACAGTTGTGCCACCACAGTTGTCTTGCCGACCGCAGGAGGGCCAAGGACACACACTTTGACGGGCTGAGGTGAGAGAGAGGGCAGTGGCACCGCTGATATGGTACAGCGGCACTTGCACAGCGTGAGTGTATACTTGACAAGGGCCGTACATGGAGGCCTCTGGCCTGCTTGAACTCCTTGCTAACACTCTTGATGTTCTCCACGAGGCCATCCTCGGCCGCCCAGTTGATGTGCATGCTCTCCCTCACATAAGTGGCTTCCATGATCAGGTTCACCATCAGGTGGTCATAAACGTTTTGCTGCAGTGCAGGGAAAGAGTGGCAAAGTGGTACTCACGCCTCGTGCATGCACTCAGCCCATGCAGTGGCTGCCCACGCTCAGGTTCTTGTCTAGAAGTGCCTCCTCCTTGGGGGTGTGGTCCACCCTGCCAGTGCCTAGGTTATCACTGATGGCCTTCACAATCTCCTCCAAGGTGTTGTGAGCTGCATCCACTGCCACCAAATATCGCACCTTCGGGCGGCTGTCAGTGATGTTTACCAACACACTGCACCGTAAAAGTGGGTTGAGCAGACATTGAACGCTGACAGACACACAGGCAAAAGGCAACTACATAATATGTAAGTGTGTAAATGTCCTTCTCATCAGTAGGCAACCTTTCCTTTACCAACCTTGCTAGGTCTTTGACATGAATGGTTGGAACCACATTTTGTCCATCTCCAAATACTTTCAGCCCAGGTTGTTCTCCATGCCATGCTGACTTAAAAAACGAGTGCCACATATTCTCGCCTTCGCCGTACAACACACCAGTGGCAATGACATAGGTCATGAACTTGAGTTTGTCCTGCGCAACAGGAGGATAGCTACCATGGTACCAGAAGTGGGTGGGCCCATTGTATGATGCTACACACTAACCACCGTGCCCAACTGGTTTGCATCTGCACTTACAGTCTTCCCCAGTTTTATCACCATCTTTTCAAGGGCAACGTGGTCCTTGAAGTTGGGGTGGCACCTCCTGCGACGATAGTCCTCCTCTGTGAAAGGGATGTCCGGCTCTTCCTGCAGCAAAAGAGACAGGAAGAGTGTACAGTTGAGCTACGTACCTGTTTTCTTCTCTTCCCTTCCCCACGCAGGTAGCGCAGCATGATCTTACAGGGTCGACAGGCTTGCTGCGAGCCCAGGTCATAATGGTGGACACGAGAACAAAGGTTTTGAGCACCTCAAACCCGGACAGGCAGTCATGAAGAGCTGAAATGGAGGAAAACCAAAACTGTCACTTCTGTCCTCCCCCCCTCTCTCACACACTGCACAACACTGCACAGCATGCAGCCTGCACCTGGTAACTTATAATTCAAAGACATGCATCACACTGTAGCTAATTTGGGTTGACGGCACACACAAAGCACACACAAGTACACACACCATTGACTACTCGTGCTGCCTCTTCAATCTCCCCTGCATCATCCATGATACTGTAAATGACAACGTCACAGGTAAGGAGTGTGGGGACGAGGTCCACCTGACGCTAGAGGGGGGCACAAGGACTACTTGGACATCACAAGCCACGTACGTACCTCGTCAATTAACACACTCTAGCAATGCGTACACTCACTGCTACAGTGTCAGTAACCCATTCTGGCTTGGGCTTGGAGGGGTCTCGCAGAGTGCCAATAATCTCATAACGATTTTGTTCAGCAGCTCCGCCCTCTTTCTGCGTGGGCTGCGAGTCAATTTCTTCGTCAAAATTGCCTTCCTCCAGAGACGCTCCCACCACTGCCTTCGCAATAAACTACACCAAATACACAATGCAGATGGTTGGAATGTAAACAGCTTCTTAGCTCTTCAAAATGACGTCTTACCTTGCTCAGAGCGCTTCCAGTGTGGGTGTCCACCTGGTTCACGAACACGCGCACCATCTTCCTCCAGACTTAGTTTCCATGGATATGCCAAAATAACAAGATTCATTGCACAATAAAGATATTCATTGCATTCAATCGAGCAAGGCAACGTACCAAGATGCCCACTCTGAAAGAAGGCCAGATGTACAAGAGAGGAAAAGTGAACCCGGACTGGAAGCAGAGGACCTTCGTGCTGGACGATAAACGGCTATGCTACTTTAAAGGAGGAGTGAGTGGAATACGGCAATGGCTTATGTCGGCTCGAGCTCCAGTGCTAGCTGGTCTGACTGAATGTTGATGACAAACTTGAACGTTCTCCCCTATGCTGCAGAAGGCCACTCCTGCTGGTTTCGTCAACTTAGGAGACATCATTGAGGTGTCGCCCTTCCTCGACGAAGGCGTCTTTCAAGTGAGTCAGCTAGAAGTTGCGGAGGAAGCCATACAGCTGTTTGATCACGCGCCGACGTGTGCTCACGGTTGTCAGTACATAGATAATATCTATGGTCAGTAGAGGCCAACTAAAGTGTCACTTGGCATCTGTTGTCTGTCCACCAGGTGTCTACCCCGTCAAGAGTGTATGAGTTCAGAGGGGGTGAGTGGGGGGGGGGGGGGGGGGGCATGTCTAGGGTGTCTGTGCAAACGGTAGGCGCGTCTTGCTCTTCGAGCATGTTCACCGGCATTATGGCTACCGCTTTTAGGCACACGTACGGAAGGGTTGGATTGGAGGCAAGCCATTATTGATGCTTGTCACCAAGCAGGAACTACCATTAAGTTTTGACTGTGTGTTCCGTTGACCCCACCCTCTCCCTCACTGTTATGTCAAGTTTTTATTTCTACACACAGTGCAGACAGTGTGACTTCGTGTATACATTCAGTATATGTGTGTATTAAGCATTCGTCAGCATATGTATCCGCATTCATTTGTAGAGGTTTGTAACTGCAGCTCTTTTGATTGTCATGTCGGAGTGACACTCAACTATCCACATATTCCATATTGTACCATTTTTATTTTAAGTGTGGTGTAAGTGTGTTTGTGCGAGTGTTTACAAGATAATGTCCCCACACATATTTTCACTAGTACATGTGTGTGCCAGTCTAATGCACTGCATGCATGTGCCAGTCTAATACACTGCATGTGTGTGCCAGTCTAATACACTGCATGCGTGTGCCAGTCTAATGCACTACATGCGTGTGCCAGTCTCATACACTGCACGTGTGTGCCAGTCTAATACACTGCATGCGTGTGCCAGTCTAATGTACTGCATGTGTGTGCCAGTCTAATGTACTGCATGCATGTGCCAGTCTAATGCACTGCATGTGTGTGCCAGTCTAATACACTGCATGCGTGTGCCAATCTAATGCACTGCATGCGTGTGCCAGTCTAATGTACTGCATGTGTGTGCCAGTCTAATACACTGCATGCGTGTGCCAGTCTCATACACTGCATGTATGTGCCAGTCTAATGCACTGCATGCGTGTGCCAGTCTAATGCACTGCATGCGTGTGCCAATCTAATGCACTGCATGCGTGTGCCAGTCTAATGTACTGCATGCGTGTGCCAGTCTAATGCACTGCATGCGTGTGCCAGTCTCATACACTGCATGTATGTGCCAGTCTAATGCACTGCATGCGTGTGCCAGTCTAATGCACTGCATGCGTGTGCCAGTCTCATACACTGCATGTATGTGCCAGTCTAATACACTGCATGTGTGTGCCAGTCTAATGTACTGCATGCGTGTGCCAGTCTAATACACTGCATGTGTGTGCCAGTCTAATACACTGCATGTATGTGCCAGTCTAATACACTGCATGTGTGTGCCAGTCTAATA
>OX465045.1:369906-387406 GCA_949841015.1 Aplysina aerophoba
GGTGTTGAGCACACTGAGACACACCTGTGTGCGGCACGACGCTGTCACACACAGCACCACAATCATGGCACTGAAACAGCATGTCACTTCACAGAAGCACAAGCAACTTGGTAGTGTTAATCCCCTACCACAGAAACCCCTGCAGCAGCATCACGTTTAATGCAGGGTCTGCTATGCATACTAATGAGGGCTACTGTAGAGTTGAAACTGCACAGTCTGACATGCATACACAGCCACTGAAAGCTAGAATTGGGTCATATCAAAATTTAAACATGCCTGTAATGACACTCCTCCCCCTCTTTCAGTTTCACTGCATTACATCCAAAACAATGCTGGTGCAAGATACAGTAGTGCCGTGATGTGCTGTGGTGTGGTATGGTGTGCTGTGGTGTGATGTGGTGTTCTGTGGTGTTCTGTGGTGTGCCATGATGTGGTGTGGTGTGTTGTGTTGTGTTGTGCTGTGGTGTGCCGTGATGTAGTTTGCTGTGATGTGGTGATCTGTGGTGTGATGTGGTGTGCCATGATGTAATGTGGTGTGATGCGGTGTGGTGTGATGTGGTGTGATGCGGTATGGTGTGATGTGGTGTGCCGTGATGTAATGTGGTGTGGTGTGATGCGGTGTGGTGTGATGTGGTGTGCCGTGATGTAATGTGGTGTGGTGTGATGCGGTGTGGTGTGATGCGGTGTGATGTGGTGTGCCGTGATGTAATGTGGTGTGGTGTGATGCGGTGTGATGTGGTGTGCCGTGATGTAATGTGGTGTGATGCGGTGTGATGTGGTGTGGTGTGATGTGGTGTGCCGTGATGTAGTTTGCTGTGATGTGGTGTTCTGTGGTGTTCTGTGGTGTGGTGTGATGTGTTGTAGTTTGCTGTTTGCTGTGATGTGGTGTGCTGTGGTGTGCTGTGGTGTAGTTTGCTGTGCTGTGTTGTGCTGTGGTGTGCTGTGGTGTGCTGTGGTGTGCTGTGGTGTGGTGTGGTGTGGTGTTCTGTGGTGTAGTTTGCTGTGCTGTGGTGTGCTGTGGTGTGGTGTGCTGTGCTGTGGTGTGCTGTGGTGTGATGTGTTGTGCTGTGGTGTGCACCTTGCCATCTGCATAAAGGTTGGGGTTGAACCGAACAGTCCTATGCCCGGTAGTCTGGAGGTTGACCAGCATGGGGTGATTGGGGTAGCCAGCAGGGAAGAAGACATCAAACACAAAACAGCCGTTGGCGTAGGGAGTGTCTGCCGGTCCTGTGATGAGCACCTGTACATGCAGGGGAATGCCGGATCACTGCGCTCAAGAGCATACGTGCGCACCAGTGTGCTTCATGTACCAGTGCACCAAGCAGCATTACTATTGTATATGTAGCTAATACAAATGTACTGCAGTGTGTGACCTTCACAAGTGTTCCAGCATGCATGTACAAATGTACTGCAGTGTGTGACCTCCACAAGTGTTCCAGCATGCATGTACAAATGTACTGCAGTGTGTGACCTTCACAAGTGTTCCAGCATGCATGTACAAATGTACTGCAGTGTGTGACCTTCACAAGTGTTCCAGCATGCATGTACAAATGTACTGCAGTGTGTGACCTTCACAAGTGTTCCAACATGCATGTACAAATGTACTGCAGTGTGTGACCTTCACAACTGTTCCAGCATGCATGTACAAATGTACTGCAGTATGTGACCTTCACAAGTGTTCCAACATGCATGTACAAATGTACTGCAGTATGTGACCTTCACAAGTGTTCCAGCATGCATGTACAAATGTACTGCAGTATGTGACCTTCACAAGTGTTCCAGCATGCATGTACAAATGTACTGCAGTATGTGACCTTCACAAGTGTTCCAGCATGCATGTACAAATGTACTGCAGTATGTGACCTTCACAAGTGTTCCAGCATGCATGTACAAATGTACTGCAGTATGTGACCTTCACAAGTGTTCCAGCATGCATGTACAAATGTACTGCAGTATGTGACCTTCACAAGTGTTCCAACATGCATGTACAAATGTACTGCAGTGTGTGACCTTCACAAGTGTTCCAGCATGCATGTACAAATGTCCATGCATGTACAAATGTCCATGCATGTATGCACACATTGCTACAATATATGTTCTCAATCAATTAGTCATTATGCACACACACACGTGTACGGGGCACACGGGTACGGGGTACATGTGTACGCTATGCACAATACACACAAATATCACAATATTGTCACTGGTTTGGTATATGTATGTGGCGCGCAATGTCCTGCTTCTTCTAATATGCAATGTCAGCACTAGAATAATGTGCAGGTTGTAGGGTTACTGCTCTTTTATTATTAAAATACTGCCCTAGTAATTATACTGTATTACCCGCTCACACACAGCAGTTGTTAACACAGAGGAAGTCTTACTTTCATGACATCAACTCTCTCCTCGTCACATCGAATGAAGACACTGGAGCTGGCTGACAAAGGTAGGGAATTGGCCAAGGTAGTTATTTCCTGGGTTATCCTCATAGCTCTGGCTCCTCCCACTGGCTCAGTCACAGACTCCAAATGCCCCGCATAATGGTAAGGCACTAGACAAGCAATCTTCCCGTCTTCACCCACTGTTGTCATTTCAGTGGAGTCTGCAAATAAAAGAAAATATACATAGTTCATATATGTACATGTAAACAACAAAACAAACAACACTGCAAACAAACAAACTAATGTAACTACACCTCCATCACAAACAATGGAGTAAAAGGTACTACGTATGTTATGAGAGGAGGCAACAGCTCCGTAGTAAACACCAACATACGTACATGTGCGTGCCTACCAAACTGCAGTGGTCTCATTGTCTCCATGTACACCTCGCCGGCCGTCTTCTGTGTTCGCTCCTCCACGGCCTCGCACTGGGCCTCCCAGCTCTGCTGACTCCGGAGGGCCGCCACAGCATCCTGCAGCACTGCCCACGAGGACTCAATGGCTTGCATCAGCTGCAGCACTCCATCACTGACCTCCTCCTGTTGCAAGAGGAACAGAGGACAGAGACAGGAGAGAGGGACACAGTGGTGTGCAGGTACATGTCATCACCACACACGAGAGGATGCCTTCTGCTCACAGGCAGACAAGGGCAGACAAGGGCAGGAGAAAAACACAAAGTGCATGCAAATATGTACAGCAGCTCTCAGAGTCCTGTTACCATGGCAACACAGGTGTCAACTATACATCTCATCTACTCTTTCCCTTGTCCACCCCACCCTGCTCCCCCATCCACCCCACCCTGCTCCCTCGTCCACCCCACCCTGCTCCCCGTCCACCCCACCCTGCTCCCCGTCCACCCCACCCTGCTCTCCGTCCACCCCACCCTGCTCCCCGTCCACCCTACCCTGCTCCCCGTCCACCCTACCCTGCTCCCCGTCCATCCCACCAAGTGTGCAAGTGTCTCTGAGTCCTTCCCCACCTCCAATGTTGTCGTCTTGGGTTGGAGTCCCTTGGGCAGCAGAGGAGGCAACGGGTCCATGTCAGAGGGGAGGGGGAGGAGGGAGCCATCCTTGTCCTCAGTGGAAGGTCCAGGGCACAAGGGAAGGGGCACCACACGTCTGGACAGCCTTGGGTGGCCGGGTGGCAGGAAAGGAGAGAGGAGCTCATGAAGACACAAATAGGTACCCCACACCCACCCCACACCCACTACAGGTGTTGCCACGCCCACTACAGGTGCTGCCACGCCCACTACAAGTGCTGCCACGCCCACTACAAGTGCTGCCATGCCCACTACAAGTGCTGCCACGCCCACTACAAGTGCTGCCACGCCCACTACAATTACCTACCTGGCTGCCTTCCGATACCGGTCAGCTGTGGCCTTCATCTTCTCCATTAAGGAGTAGATACTGTCGGCTGGCTCCTTGGCCTCCCCGGGGAAGGGCCCCTCCAGGAGAAGTCCCACCACATGCGGCTGTCTGCTGAGGCTGCGCACGACAGCAAATACAGCCAAGTACAGTGGCACGTGCTGGGCCATGTCCAATACTGGATTGAAAAAGGGGAATGGGGATTAGAATGGGGATTAGGACATAGTGAATGCTGTACAGGATTTAGGGGTGTTTTCTGTATGCCAGATGTTTGTGAGGGAGAAGGTAACAGGGACGGAAGAGGTGACAGTTGTCTGGTACTAGGTAAGCACTTAAAAGTCACACACGTGTAGCACACGCACATGCACATGTGTGACTGAACTACACCCCACGCGCCTTCCATGCACCAAACCCCGTCACACCCACCCTTCCCAACCCCTCCCACCTGAGTCGTTGAAGAGGTATGATGCAAGAACCACACCCCCGTCACACCCACCCTTCCCAACCCCTCCCACCTGAGTCGTTGAAGAGGTATGATGCAAGAACCATACCCCCGTCACACCCACCCTTCCCAACCCCTCCCACCTGAGTCGTTGAAGAGGTATGATGCAAGAGCAGGCAGCAGGGCTGATGATGCCACAATGTCATGCAAACTGCTTGGGTGTCTCTCCCAAAGAGCAGAGCCAGCGGTCACACCATTCATGAAAGCTGCAAAAATCTGCCAAATGTACACATAGAGATAGAATTTTCTGGATCTCGATCGGTTGTGCATGATGGTATGAGGATGTCACATGATGTCACATGACGTCACATGATCATGTCACAGGATGGTCATATGACTGGACATAAGTGTAGCAGTGCGTACCTTCAGACAGCACTCCACTTGCTGCTCAACCTCTTTCTGTGTCTCACGCACTTGCTCCATGTCCCAGCCTGACCTCAACGACCCAGAGCCAAAGCCAGTTCCTTTTGCAAAGAACTTCTGTCCGCTACCCATAGCTGAAAGGTCTGCCCCACCATTGCTGCCACCACAGACATACGTACAGAGAGGAGGATAAGGAAGCAACATCAGTGCACGCCTCCCCTCTTGTCTGCCCCACGCTCCAAGCGCCATTATGATTAGAAGGTCTACAAGTACATTACATGAACATGTATGTACCGTACACAACTGCGCTCCCACCTGGACTGGAAGATGCAGGAATAAGGGACTGTGGCATCCTGCAAGGGAGGGGCAGAGGGAGAACTTGACAATCTGCACAGATCGATGCTTCACTGAACATGCAGGAGGGATAAAGATCAGAGATGTGTGAAGGTGTGATGCATACCTTGCTCTTGTCTCTCGGGGAGTGAGACCCAAGATGCCTGAGGCATCCCAGGACATGGTGAAGCACACCAACTGCAAAACACCGCTCCACCAGTCCCTGGTCTGATTCTCCCTCACATGGAACTTCTTCCACCAGTCCCTGGTCCAGCTTTCCCTCACACGGAACCGCTTCCACCAGTCCCTGGTCTGGTTCTCCCTCACATGGAACCTCTTCCACCAGTCTCTGGTCTGGTTCACCCTCACATGGAACCGCTTCCACCAGTCTCTGGTCTGGTTCTCCCTCACATGGAACCGCTTCCACCAGTCCCTGGTCTGGTTCTCCCTCACATGGAACCTCTTCCACCAGTCCCTGGTCTGGTTCTCCCTCACATGGAACCTCTTCCACCAGTCTCTGGTCTGGTTCTCCCTCACACGAAACCGCTTCCACCAGTCCCTGGTCTGGTTCTCCCTCACATGAAACCGCTTCCACCAGTCCCTGGTCTGGTTCTCCCTCACATGAAACCGCTTCCACCAGTCCCTGGTCTGGTTCTCCCTCACACGAAACCGCTTCCACCAGTCCCTGGTCTGGTTCTCCCACACATGGAACCTCTTCCACCAGTCCCTGGTCTGGTTCTCCCTCACATGGAACCGCTTCCACCAGTCCCTGGTCTGGTTCTCCCTTGCATAGTACCTGCTCCACTATCTGATAGGGAAGGCAGGCAAACTTCTTCTTGTTTGCTGGTGTGTAGTTCAGTTCTGGCAAGATTGACAATGCAGAGAAAGTGGGGGAAGTGCGGCATTACATGACAGTCACATGACAGTCACATGACAGCTCACCTATGAGAGTCATACCAAAGCAGTGTACCATACACCACCCATAGGCACCTGTGATCCCACCCTTATGACACTCACCCACCATCAACCTCCCCTCACGTCACCCTCATACCACTCACCCATACACCACTCACTCTCATCTCTCATCCACACACTCTCACCCTCACCCACACACTCACCCTCACCCACTCACTCTCCCTCACCCACTCACTCTCACCCTCACCCACACACTCACCCTCACCCAATCACTCACCCTCACCCACACTCACCCACACCCATTCACTCTCACCCCTCACCCACACACTCTCACCCTCGCCCATTCACTCTCCCCTCACCCACACACTCTCACCCTCACCCACACACTCACCCCTCACTCACTCACTATCACCCTCACCCACTCACTCTCACCCCTCACACACACTCACCCTCACACACTCACTCTCCCTCACCCACTCACTCTCACCCTCACCCACACACTCACCCTCACCCAATCACTCACCCTCACCCACACACCCTCACCCACTCACTCTCCCTCACCCACTCCCTCTCACCCTCACCCACACACTCACCCTCACCCAATCACTCACCCTCACCCTCACCCACACACTCACCCACACCCATTCACTCTCCCCTCACCCACACACTCACCCTCACCCATTCACTCTCACCCCTCACCCACACACTCTCACCCTCACCCACACACTCACCCCTCACTCACTCACTATCACTCTCACCCACACCCATTCACTCTCACCCCTCACCCACACACTCTCACCCTCACCCATTCACTCTCACCCCTCACCCACACACTCACCCTCACCCACACACTCACCTCTCACTCACTCACTATCACCCTCACCCACTCACTCTCACCCCTCACCCACACACTCACCCTCACCCACTCACTCTCCCTCACCCACTCACTATCACCCTCACCCACACACTCACCCTCACCCAATCACTCACCCTCACCCTCACCCACACACTCACCCTCACCCATTCACTCTCACCCCTCACCCACACACTCTCACCCTCACCCACACACTCACCCCTCACTCACTCACTATCACTCTCACCCACACCCATTCACTCTCACCCCTCACCCACACACTCTCACCCTCACCCATTCACTCTCATCCCTCACCCACACACTCACCCTCACCCACACACTCACCTCTCACTCACTCACTATCACCCTCACCCACTCACTCTCACCCCTCACCCACACACTCACCCTCACCCACTCACTCTCCCTCACCCACTCACTCTCACCCTCACCCACACACTCACCCTCACCCACACACTCACCCTCACCCAATCACTCACCCTCACCCTCACCCACACACTCACCCTCACCCACTCACTCTCCCTCACCCACTCACTCTCACCCTCACCCACACACTCACCCTCACCCACACCCTCACCCAATCACTCACCCACACCCTCACCCACACACTCACCCACACCCATTCACTCTCACCCCTCACCCACACTCACCCTCACCCATTCACTCTCACCCCTCACCCACACACTCACCCTTGCCCACACACTCACCCTCACCCACACACTCACCCCTCACTCACTCACTATCACCCTCACCCACTCACTCTCACCCCTCACCCACACACTCTCACCCCTCACTCACTCACTCTCACACACTCACCGGAGAGAACGTCACTTAAGTTGCCACCCAGGACCACCTTCAGCATCACAAGTGCATCCATGGATGTGTCTGACATGAGCTGCACACACACCTCACTGAGACCCATTCCGAGACCCAGCATCACCACACTGTGAAATGGTATCCCAGAAGGAGGTGATGCGATGAGTCCATCATCCACACTGCTCCCTCCCTCGTGCTCTGCCCTTGCCATTCCAGCCACCCTCGGCCAGAGGGAACCATACAACTGTGGCAAGATGGCCGCCACAATTTCCAACAGACCTGTCTTCATCTGCAACCTCAGAATGCTGCCCAAAGGTGGGTGGGGCAGGGAAGGAGATGGGGGATGTGGAGGTGTGCCTTCTGCAGTGGGTTGCACGTGGCAGCTGGATGGCTTTGTCTTCTTCCTGAAACACTGCTGCAGGCTGCTAGCTAGATGCTTTACAGTGGGATCCATAGTGCCATTTTCTGAGGCATCTTGTACCGGCGGCACACTCAGTCGGTACACCAAGCGCAGTGCCAAGGGGTTGTTTTCACCCAAGCCTGCCTCATCCAGTGCTCGTAGGAGGTCTCCAACTGTCAGACAGGCAAGAGGGACAAAGAGGGGGCTCTTCCCTAGTGGCCGGAGACCCAGCTGGCAGCTCGAGCTGGTGGGAGTGGAGGAAGGCTTTGGGACAGTGTCTCTCCTCCTCATTCTAGGCAGCTTCTTCAGCGTCGAGGTGTGCCAGTTCACAACCTGCAGAGGGGATGGCATGACGATGCCCTCTGGGGGGTCTGGAACCGCTGAGAAGTCCAAGTTATGCATCTCCAATGCAGTGGCGGTGATGCTGGCAGACGTCTTGGATGCTGCTTTTTCACTCACTGGCTGACCGGAGGCCTGGCTGAAGGAGGCGAGCAGGGTGTCCACCAGCATGGTTGTGGGCAGGAAAGAAACATACGCAGCACCACCACCACCAAGAGATGGGTGGTACTCGGGGGCGTGATGGGACAAAAGGAGTGGGAGGGGCGGCGAGGGGGTGTTCTCAGTCCCATTCCCATTCCTATGCTCAACTTGAATTACAACGGGAATGCGATCCACACCCAGTACAACACTGGTGAGCAAGCGATGGTGAAGGGGGCTCACCATAGCTGCATCTCGGGTGAAGGATTCCATTTGGTCCTTCAGGAGGAGGGCAAGGAGGGTCTTGTTGGCCGGGTAGTGCTCACAGCAGTGAGCAAAGAACTCAAAGGTAAGATCCGTGAAGTGCTTCTGCTCCACTGTGCTCCCGGGCTGAGCAGTGCTGGTGGCAGTTGTAAGCAACAGTGTCCACGTCTGCGCTGCCCCTTCTCTTCCTAGCCACTCCTTGGCGAGCTGCATGCGAGCTGCCAAGCTGGATACGAACACGAGCAGCAGTTGAACTGACTCGAGGGAGTGCTGTGTGGCTGGCTGCTGCCATGGTGAAGCGGTGCTGAGGGCCGTTTGCAGCTCCTGCAGTGATTGGTTGAGTTGGAGCAGTACCATGTCAGCAAGGTTTGACTGCAGGAAGTGTTCCATGGCAGGTCTGGACTGCAGGAGAGCCGCCAGAGTAGACAAGAACCCTTCATTGACGACCACACCGCTGCTGTTGGTGGTGAATGCTTCCGCCCCAAACTGCTTCTGTGCCACTTCAAATAGATCCCTCCGAAGGGTGTGGCCAAGAGAGTGTGCGCAGAGAGCACAGAGTAGAGCGTTGTATGCCACTTTTAGAGGAGAGTCCATCGGGAGGTGAAAGGCAAAGTTTGCCAAGGCTCTGCAATAGGATGGGGACACAAGCACCATTTCAGCAAATGTCTAAACACTAGTAAATGGCGCTGTAAACATCACATGCACACACACACACTAGTACTTGCACACACACACACACACACACTAGTACTTGCACACACACACACACACACACACACACACACACACACCTCGTGCGATCTATGTCTTGCAGAGTCGCAATGGGTCTAGTCTGGAACTGCCACACGAGGGATGCAAGGTACTTGAGTAGGAGGGGGCGGGGCTGGCGGTCCAAGGGGGCGGCCTGGCTGAGCTCCACTGACAACTGAAGCATCAGATCCAACCTGAGGGGGGGAGGTGAGTGTACATGAGTGTGGTGGTGTGTGTACACGAGTGTGGTGGTGTGCGTGTACATGAGTGTGGGGGAGGTGTGTGGATGAGTGTGGTGGTGTGTGTGTACATGAGTGTGGGGGAGGTGGGTGTACATGAGTGTGGGTTGACAACTGGCATCAAAAAAAGCAATGCAAGAGTCAGAAAATGTGACCCAGATCACTGTGTGAAACCATCTACAGCCAACCCTTCCTGCATCATCTCCCTCGTGTTCACCCACACACCTCTGCATGCCTGGGCCTGTGTCGGGCATGCAAAGCAGCTTCAACAGCTCCATGGTAGCTTCCTGGGAGATGCTTCTCAGCAGCAGCGGGTCAAACTGCCCCACACGGTCACTGCTCAGTAGACCATGCACCAGTGTGCTGCTGAGGTCATCCGAGAGACCTGCCAAGTGGACGAGGAGGCGAAGCACAGTCGGGTCTGCCCCAACTGTCAGTAGCCGTAGACAGCCACGGGCGAGTGGAACACACTGGGCTCCTAGGTTGCGCTCCACCTCCGACCGCACCTTCTCACTCTTCTGTTGTAGCCACCAGTGGAGAAACAAGAGCCAGGAGTTGCTAGAAGGTAAGAATGTGGAGGGAGGAGGAGGGTAAGGTGGAGGGAGGAGGAGGGTAAGGTGGAGGGAGGAGGAGGGTAAGGTGGAGGGAGGAGGAGGGTAAGGTGGAGGGAGGAGGAGGGTAAGGTGGAGGGAGGAGGAGGGTAAGGTGGAGGGAGGAGGGTAAGGTGGAGGGAGGAGGAGGAGGGTCAGTGTGAGTGCCTGAGCAAGGTCAACTACTCTGCCAGTCAGCATTAGCAAGACTGAGACTCAAGGTGGCTAATACAGACATGCACTGCACGCGTATGTTGCTTTGCATGGGACACAGCTCTACGTCAGGGTCAGCTAAGGGCAGAGACAGCAGTTAGGGTGAGGCCCCCGACAGTGGGCTCACCTCGGTCCTGCAGTGGTTGGCACCTTTGTGTGGGGGTGAGACAGGAACGGCTGGCCAATGATGACTATCCCAGAGAGGAAAATGTCATTGGCAGAATGAGTACGCCACATGAAAATCCGCAGCTCCTGAAGAGAGGTAACAAGAAACTGATAAGTGGTAGCAAGTGAGGCAGTGAATGACAGTCAGTGGCCCAGGCTCCACAACATCAGGGAGGGTGGCACTGCAGAGCAGACTCACAGTCACAAGCGGCAGGCTGTGGAGTTCTAGTTTGATGGAGTCACCGCCAGGATTCTGCACCACTCCTGTCACGGACATCGCTGGGCTGTATTCCATTGTCTTGGCCACCACCTCCACTGCTTGTGGGCCATCTGCATGAGAGTTCGGAGTGCCAGTGTGTTGGTGTGCTAGTGTGCTGGTGTGTTAGTGTGCTGGTGTGTTAGTGTGTTAGTGTGCCAGTGTGTTGGTGTGCTGGCATCCCAATGTGTTGGTGTGTTGGAGTGCCAGTGTGTTGGTGTGCCAGTGTGCTGGGGTGCCAGTGTGCTGGTGTGCCAGTGTGCTGGCATCCCAATGTGCTGGTGTGTTGGAGTGCCAGTGTGTTGGTGTGCCAGTGTGCTGGTGTGTCAGTGTGCTGGTGTGTTGGTGTGCCAGTGTGTTGGTGTGCCAGTGTGCTGGTGTGTTAGTGTGCTGGTGTGTTAGTGTGTTAGTGTGCCAGTGTGTTGGTGTGCTGGCATCCCAATGTGTTGGTGTGTTGGAGTGCCAGTGTGTTGGTGTGCCAGTGTGCTGGGGTGCCAGTGTGCTGGTGTGCCAGTGTGCTGGCATCCCAATGTGCTGGTGTGTTGGAGTGCCAGTGTGTTGGTGTGCCAGTGTGCTGGTGTGTCAGTGTGCTGGTGTGTTGGTGTGCCAGTGTGTTGGTGTGCCAGTGTGCTGGTGTGTTGGTGTGCCAGTGTGTTGGTGTGCCAGTGTGCTGGTGTGTTGGTGTGCCAGTGTGTTGGTGTGTTGGTGTGCCAGTGTGTTGGTGTGTTGGTGTGCCAGTGTGTTGGTGTGTTGGTGTGCCAGTGTGTTGTTGTGCTGGCATCCCAATGTGCTGGTGTGTTGGAGTGCCAGTGTGTTGGTGTGCCAGTGTGCTGGTGTGTTGGTGTGCCAGTGTGTTGGTGTTGGTGTGCCAGTGTGTTGGTGTGTTGGTGTGCCAGTGTGTTGGTGTGCCAGTGTGCTGGTGTGTGGTGCCCGGAGGAGGCCACTCACTGGGGTGCATGCTGTTCAGTAGTTGGATGTTGTGGACTATGACAGGCTGTTTGAAGCGAATCACAATAGGCTCCACCCCCAGGACTCCCTCTGCCAACCGCATGCGCCCTCCTTTGAGAAGCAGCTTCACCCGATGGGAAGGCTCCAACACTGCAGCAGGCAGCCACAGATGTGGAACACGCACGCACGCACGCACGCACGCACGCACGCACGCACGCACACACACACAGAGAGAGAGAGAGACATACATGCATACACCTTCACTTACCAAATTCTGAGAGGTTCTGCATTTCCTCATTGCCATTGGCTCTGAAGAGGTGCCAGATGTAGGGGAGTTTCAGGAGGCTAGGCTCCGATGGAAGATGGTGGACGCAGCTGTCTAGAAACCCCTCCACCGCAGCCTCCAGGGCACGTCGTCCGAGAAGTAGCTCCATGAACACCTCACCGCCGTCCCACGAGGAGATGCACTCGATTAGCTCAAGAACACGGGCCAACAGGGCCACCTGGTCCCGTCCACACTGTTGCAGCAAGGCAGTGATTGGCTGCACAAGACGGCTAGTGCTGATCTGCTGCACCAGTCTCTTCACACACTCAAGCACGCTTGGGCCCCGACCAGCTTCCACCTCTAATTTGGAACTCACACAGAGAAGGTACACCTGCAGAAGCACGTCTATGAAGGCATCAGTTCTTGTCAGATCCTCCCACACACCCTTGACATTATCCTTAGATTCCCACTGCACTAGATGGTTCATCATCCCACACATGGACGCCACTGTGTGGGACATCTGGCTCTTTGCTTTAGGAGTCTCAGTCCAACTGCTGCGTGATGGATCGTGAAATCTCCGCATTGCTATATCCTGGGTATACATCGTAAGGCGCTCCCGGCCGCTCTCCCCATAGTGGAAGAGCATGGCACGCATAACTGACTCAAAGAGACTCTTCATTGCAACTTTGAACCTCTCCAGCTCTTTGCTGCAGTAGACAGCATGCATTATCCTCCTTTCCTGTTTCCCGCGCTGACATTCTTGGCCTGCTCCCTCTTCTGAGGCACGCTGGTAAAACTCCAGCAATTGGCGTATCACTGAAACAAGGGCACGGCTCTGGAGCGCTTCCTGGGGCCTGACAAGGAGGCAAGCATGTGATGTAAGATAATCTGTGTGCATGGAGAAGACACATTGTAGGACGGTGGAGTGCTGGTCTATGCATGCAGAAGCCAGACTCAAAGAACTTACTCAGTGATGGACAAGAAGTGGGCTACCCTCTCAACCACAACCAGCATCCCACTGCACTTGAGTGTTTTCGTGGACTCTTCCTCCTCCTCCACAGCAGGACCTTCCTCATAGTACTTTAGAAGCTGCTCGATAAATTCCTCCATGATCTGTAGTTTACCGTGAGAGATCTGGTTCCGAAACAACCTGGACAAGGTGGTCCCCAAAGGCTCCAAGTCAATGCTGGTGCAAGCATCAAGACGCGAGGTCCCATATCGTGAGGAGAGGACCACCTGAGCTGACAGTATGGCTGTAACCAGCTTCAGGCCTTGCATAAGTCCGTCAGCTTCTTCCGAGCTGCTACTGATGAGCTGCATGATGTGAGGCAGGAAGCCCAGTTGGCATGTGAGCTGGGAGAGAGACATCACTTCAGCTGGGTCTGCAGCAGCTGGCTTGGAATCACCCACTCCCCTCTGCCCTCCACCAGCTTGAAACTGAAGGAATTGGTCAAGAAGAAAAAGACTCTTGGAGACAGCTTCTGAGGGGATATCCTTGTCTTTATAGAAGAGGGTCAACTGAGTGACAGCCCACCAGAGCCTGACCAGGGCTACCGATGACAGCTCAGAGAATGGACCACTGCAACGACCAGCTAATCGAATGAGGACGGTGCACAGGAGGGCCTGGCTGGATTTCAGCCCAGTCAGCACTGTGCGGGGGTCAGATGCGGGCACACCCTCAGCCTTACGGACATCGGGGGCCAGTGGGGCACATCCACAGGAGGCAACACAGTGCAGGGTATCCCGGTATTCCTCCTTCCATGCCAGTTGCATATCATTCTCTGCTAGCAGCTCAAACGATGCTCCTAGTCGGTGGTCCACACACCCTGACACAATGTAGGTGGAGTATGGTGGGTCATCGGTGTCATTGGGTGGAGGAGGATCCTTAGTTTTCGTTCTCTTCCTTCGAGAATATCGGTGCAGCATGTGCTTGCTGGGCCAGTGTTGCTCTTCGGTAAAGTAGGAGGCGGTGGTGTCAATACCCGCCTTCTTGGCCAGATAGCCAATGAATTCGTCGTCAGATTCTTCGGAATTGTAGGTAGGGTTCTTGCCCGTCTTGCCGGATGCTCCAGGTGGTGTCTGAGAGTCCTGACAAGAGGCCTGAGTGATAACGGGCTTGACTGGCTCGTCAGACCAACGAGAGTCGTCACTGTCAACTGGTCTACTAGATATGACAGCCTCTGCATTCACACATTCCATCCTGCAGGAGGGAGAAAGGTGTCAATCTGTGTGACACAGCACTAACGTCTGTGGCAAACTTTGTGACACAGCAGTGACGTCTGTCAAACTTTGTGACACAGCAGTGACGTCTGTGTCGACTGTGTGACACAGCAGTGACCAATTTGCCACAACTGCGTCACTCAGTACAGCTGGCTAGGCACACACAACATGCACACCTGTCACCAGTCAGCAAGCACACAGGTTGAAGGGCCCCTTGACGCTGTTGTCACTCCCATATGCTCTCAGTCGTATCGGCTACAGAAGATTCTCACAACACACTAGGACGACAGTATATGCCTGCTCGCGAGTGACTGAGTTGAGAGGTCATCACAATACCAGTGGCCTGACACATGAACAGCAAAGTCGTTCCAGAGCAACACACATTGCAATAATTCAATACGATGCAGGACGTTTCGAACCAAAGGTCTTTGTCAACTGCAGAGTACACCTTGTACTCAGCAGTTGACAAAGACCTTCGAGTGGAAACTTCCTGCATTATATTTTTAATTATTGCTACGTGTGTTGCTCCAGAACGATTTTGCTGTTCATTTAGAACGTAGCATGAGCCTCTACCAGATTGTCAGTAAGTGTTATGCTACCAGATTATTGGCCAACACATACTTCATGTCCACAGAGGTGCGTACATTTCATGAAATCTGCTCATTCCAAGAATAATACGAATGTCGTGTGAGCATGTACAGCACATGTACAGCACATGTACAGCATATGCATATGTAGGTGTGTTTACTGGCCTGGAGCCGTGTGTATATACGTACATTGTTCTGACACAGCTGCCACAACATTGAGCATCAACGACTTCTGGGAAGATGCACACACACACTGTGTCTATGCATGTGCATGTGTGTGTGTGTGTGTGTGTGTGTGTGTGTGTGTGTGTGTGTGTGTGTGTGTGTGTGTGTGTGTGTGTGTGTATGTGTGTGTTTGTGTGTGTGTGTGTGTGTGTGTGTCTCACTGAAATATCTCTAGTACCACAGACTCCATTGCAGTCAGCCACACAGTGGAGGATTGGCCCTCGCCTGTAGCCCCTCCCCAGTTCTTGCAGCAGACAATGAGGTACTCCAGCAAGCTCTCCTCACCAAATACATCACTCAGTGTGAGGGCGGGAGAGGACGTCTTGCAGAGCAGGAGAATGGCCTGCAAGGAGGAGGGGTCAGTTACAGTAGGGGGTGTGGCAAGTTACAGTAGGGGGAGGGTCTGACAGTCAGTTCACACAATCCAAGGGGAACGAACACCAGCATGCTTATGTGCATACGCACCTTGCAGCAAACCAACACCGTCTGTCCACTGGAAGGGTTGCTGCTGGCAACTAGTTTCATAATGAATGTAACAATGCCCTTAGAAACCATACAACACCTCTCCCTTGGCAGCAAGTCGCTGATCTTCGCCAGAAGACCCAAGGAGGAAATGGCATCACAGAACACCGTCAGTAGCCAGTGATACTTTGCAATCCTTTCCTGTGTGCTGACGGGTGCGCTATCACCTTCCTCTTGACAGCTGCCAAACTGCTGCTCCAGCAGGCACAGGAGGCAGCCCACAATCTCAGTGGACGAGGTACGCCGGATAAATCCAGACAACAAGGCAAACGCTCTATGTGTACAACAGAGATACAACGGTGTCACACCATGACAGGTGGTCATGACAATTTCACATGACAGGTGGTTATGACAGGTGGTTATGACAATGTTACATCATGACAAGAAGTGGTCATGACAATGTCACAACATGACAAGAAGTGGTAATGACAATGTCACAACATGACAGGTGGTCATGACAATGTCACAATATGACAGGTGGTCATGACAGCAGTGGCCCAATCAGTGCTATACAGTATAAATGGTAATCGCATGCACAATGAAGCACACATGGCGAAGGACTGACTCGCTTACCGCTCCTTGTCGTACAGGAGTGGTCTCTGATCACAGGTCACCTCTTGAATAATCTCCTGAATGAGACCAGGCCACCATGGGCTCCCTGCACAGTTTTCCACAAGAATGGACATCGCTCTGGCTGAGACTTTGGCATAGCACTGGAGACCCAGAGCAAAGAACATGTTCTTGGCCTGCTGCCGAGTGAGGGTATTGCAGGGCGAAGGGAAACCAGCTCTCTTCAACCTTGCAAGCAAGCATGTCAGCTTGTTGATCAGTCGCCTAGCAACAGAAAACCACTGGTTGCAAGGGACAGGCAGTGTCAGGTCCACCCGAGTGCTGCTCTTGGGGTCAATGAGATACTCTCTCTGTCCGGTCTGCTCCGTTGCACCATCAGAAGACTCCATTGAACCATCAGAAGGCTCCGTTGCACCATCAGGAGGCTCCGTTGCACCACCAGGAGGCTCTGTTGCATCATCAGGAGGCTCCGTTGCACCATCAGGAGGCTCCGTTGCACCATCAGGAGGCTCTGTTGCACAATCAGGAGGCTCCGTTGCACCATCAGGAGGCTCCGTTGCACTTCCAAGGTGCTGTGAAGCAGCATGCGACCACATTGACTCGAGGATGCTCACTGTGAACTGGAGGCTGCCTGCATCGCGAGTCATCTGTTTGGTAAGGTTGATCATCTCCATGGCAACAGGGTCACCTGCTGTGGGTGGGGCTTTCACCATGTACTCCAAAACGGCATTGAGCTGTTCAGTGACAGCGGTAAAGTGGCCCTGCAGCTGCTTAGTGAGCTGGCTCAGTCTGTGCAGCACGAAGGGTGTTAGGAGAGGCAGCACCAGCTGTCCACAGTACAGACCGAGGTCTGCGACTAAGGAGGGAGAACTCTTCCCAGTGCCAACAGCAAATGTCACCTGAAGGTGGGGAGCGGAAGAGAGCAAGTGGATTCAAGGGACAATCATGGGTTATACGTACATACATACATTTGTATGTGTGGTGCAAGGTGGCCTGATTCATGCACCTGTATGCACAGGGCAACAGAAAACACCAATGTAGGAAGGTGCAGCGCAACACCGGCCCACTTTCCACTGGATCCCTGTCGCAGACACCACGTCTGCGCCCTGTAGAGAGCAGAGGCACACCACACACAATCAATACCACACCTACCTTTGCAAATTGGCAGAGTGGGGGAGGGGAGAGGTTGCCCAGGGAGACGGACTTG
>OX465045.1:392406-419906 GCA_949841015.1 Aplysina aerophoba
CCCAACGACCACCGCTGGCTCCGCAGCAGCTCCGCCACAGCCAGAGGACTGGAGCACGCAGCAGGCTGACACCACTACAGATGGCCCCCCGCCCCCTGTGGACCCAGACGCATCTGACGTCATTGTGCTCTCCATGTCCTGCAGATCTGCTATGGCCACCTTAATCCCATCCAGAGCCTTCTCCAGAACTCCTCCTTGCGAGCAGTCTGCTATGCTCCCGTCTCTCTCGCCACTCACTGTTTCTTCAAACTGCAAGGAAGCCATCAGGGCCTCGGCAGACAGACAAAAAACCTCACAATGCTGGTGTAGGAAGAAACTATGTCCAACATTGTAGACAACAATGGTGCCATTTTTCCAGGCCACACCCACAAAGGGACATCCCCACGATGTTGATAAAATAGGAGGCTGGGTAACCAAGAACAGATGGGGAGCCACTACACAACAAGGCTGACAACTGCCGTTTGCAAGCAACAAATATTTCAATAATGCAAACATTGTGTTGTGCGTGCTGTCAGGTCATTGCACCCACCTCTTCTGCAACATCTTGGTGAGTCAGCATCGTAGCAGGGGTGCTTGCCATGGTAACAGACAAGGGGACATTGGCAGTCCTTTGTCCAGTGATGAAGGAACATTCTGGAAAGTGTCGTGTGTGCTCAGACCAAGGCTCATCGCATGGCTCCCACGAACGAAGGGATTTAAAACAATTGAAGCACGTTACGAGGTCGTTGTCTCCCCCAACGTACCAACCCTGCCAAGAAGGGAAGAGACGGAGGTGGAAATAGGGCCAGAGGTAGCGTGTGTTCAGTTGAGTGCAGTAAAGTGAGCTAGTGGGGTGAGTTGAGCCACACTTCTTACCATAGAGTCCTGTTTGCTGCTCTTGTGGAACCCAGCAGCTGCCAGTGTGCTCGGGGTAGCCCACCTGTGAAGGCAAACACAAGACATTCACTGGTAGTACCCTCATATGCAGTGGATACAATCATGAATATCATTTATCCACAGATGAATATAATTAGTAATGCCACAATAATACTCACTACATACAGCAAACAATAATATAAATGTGTATACAACAGCACGGGCCTCCATGAGCCTTCACTGGTCTCCCTTGGTCTCCCCTAGTCTTTGGTGGTTAAGACCAGTGAGGACTGATGGAGACCAGAGGAAACTACCCATTCATCTCTCTGCACCACCACCTTAACCCCACTTCCATACAATTTTTGTCTCACCTGTGGTCTTTCAGCGGCCACTCAACTAGTGAAAGCTTCCTCAGTGCCTCCATGTTGTACAGGGAGGTGGGGAGGGAGGTGAGGAACTCCACCCCCATCCTGCCAGCCTCAATTTGATAGATCTTCTCCCCATCTCCTTCGCGGTCCAGGACCAGCTCGCGAGCCAGCAGTTCATGGCAAATTGGGATCTGAAGCACCTTTCCTTGAGGAATACTGGGTGTCAGAGCGACTCGCAGAAGAGAAGGAGTGCCGTGGACATCCACAAACTTCCACTGGGAGAGAAAGCAGCAAAAGGAGGGTGTGGGTGCCGTGTGTGTGTGTGTGAGTGTAGTATGAGTGCTGTGTGTGTGAGAGTGCTGTGTGTGTGAGAGTGCTGTGAGTGTTGTGAGTGCTGTGTGAGAGTGCTGTATGTGAGAGTGCTGTGTGAGAGTGCTGTGTGTGTGTGTGCTGTGTGTGAGAGTGCTGTGTGTGAGTGCTGTGTGTGAATGCTGTATGTGAGAGTGCTGTGTGAGAGTGCTGTGAGAGTGCTGTGTGTGTGTGTTGTGTGAGAGTGCTGTGTGTGTGAGTGCTGTGAGTGTTGTGAGTGCTGTGTGCGTGTACACACAGCACACGACTGCCTTGTAGCTGCAAACATATACCTCAGGCTTCACAGCATGGGGTTGTTTTTGCCGAGCTGTCAAATCACTGGAAGTTGATTCCAGAGAAGCTAGCAGCTGTTCTTTGCTGCTGTCCCTTACTGAAATCCACTTGCCGAGCTCAGTGGTGGCTCTCAAACAGTCGAGGAGTCCGATCGCCTGTGGGGTGGGGAGCGACTGCAGTTGAAGCAACTACCGTGCTATACAGTAGCGTCATCCCTACCTCCTCGTGGGGTACCTCCAATACAACCTCCTCCTCGGGAGAGACGGTGGTCTGCAGGATGGTGGGCAGGTACAGAAGACCCCTTCTCGCGCTCCTCGCTCCCAGGCGCTCTCCGTTGGTAACCACCAGTCTGCCGGAGTGGCAGTGGTACAGACAGGACAGCGATCCTTCCCCTATCTCTGCAGAAACACATGGCATGGTTTAATACTAACACAACAGTAGAAATTGCAGAAATTGAATCAGCCTCCATCCCACTTCGCCTACTTCTCTCAAACAGACGCTTAAAGCTGGCTGCATCATACACCAGTAAACTTCCCTCAGCAGTGGACACAATGATAGCGTCAACATCTGGCATGTACACCAGCCCTGTTATGACACTGTAGTCGACAGGAAGACGGAGGTATAAACTCCCCGGCTCGCTTTTGCCGGCCATTTTGGCCACTGCTAATTAAAGTCTGATGCACATGAGGAGGGATTTCCCCATGGGACAGCAAGATGGTGAGTAGTAACGTGTCACACCACCTTTTGTTCAAGCGTAGATACCAGACCCACTAGTAGCTATGGTTCAAGCGACAGTAAATACATGTATTGTGGAACGATTCGATCTGATTCCCTTTACACCTGTAGCCAAAAGCAAAAAAGGGAAGAAAATTCGCAGCGGTGAAGAAAATGTTGTCCCCAAAAGATGCAAGAATGTGAGGACGCACTCTTGCTGGCATGAGAAAGTTGTGATCACTTTGTTGGCCTGCTTCGGGATGAAGCGATTTTATTTATGACTGAAGTAGACTAAAGGTGTGTCCGTGCTTCATGTAGCAAAAAGAACCAGGAAATTGCCATAAAGAAAGAGAAAGAGAAAAGAGTTGACAAAGTGAAGCAAGTGTACGTATGTAGTTCATTGTCGTGTTAGCTAGGGCGACACCACTCTCAGACCTCAGACTCTCGCTACTTACTGTTTGCATGTTTGCAGTCCTCAGGTGTCCTCTGCCCTGTTCTTTGCATACAACACACAACTCGGCCCACCATACCACATCCTAGTGGACACTAATTTCATCAACTTCTCCATCCAAAATAAACTGGACCTGTTTCAATCAATGATGGATTGTCTCTATGCCAAGTGTAAGTGAAACACGTACACACATGCACACTCTATTTCTTCCCCCATCCCTTGTGCTCACGCATCAGCTCATTGTCTCTGTGTAGGTGTTCCATGCATCACCGACTGTGTGATGGGAGAGCTTGAGAAATTGGGAACAAAGTTCAGAGTGGCCCTCAGGTAATGTGTGCCCTGTCACACCCTGGTTGTGTTGTGGCACCTCTCAGGGCCTCTTCTGATACCACCGCAGGATAGCCAAGGATCCACGATTTGAACGATTACCTTGCCTACACAAAGGTACCTATGCCGATGACTGCATCGTCAACAGAGTAACTCAGGTATGGTGAATTATATGGTGCAGTTGCTGAGCGTGGTGTGCTCTGGGCGAGGCGAGGTGAGGTGTGCGATTCATCATGGGATTGTATAGCTGTTAATTTCTCTCACATGTGCTCAAGTTAGTGAGATAACGGCCTAGACCCTTCAAGCCGCCTTTACCTGCCTTCTATTCCACAGCACAAGTGCTTCATGGTGGCTACTTGTGACAGGGACCTCAAGCGCAGGATACGGAAGGTGCCTGGAGTCCCGATCATGTATATATCACAGCATCGCTACTCTATAGAGAGGATGCCGGATGCCTATGGAGGTACACGCGCACACACACACACACACACACACACACACACACAGTTTTCATGCGTCCAGCCTAGTGTTGCCAGACCGCCCTTTCGCTCCGACTTCACCCTCCACTAAACTACATCCATACCTTTACCTCTGTCATGGAGAGAAAGAAGTCGAGGGACACACCACACATACATAGTGGAACCTAGTGGAACCTAGCAGTATTTCACAAATGAGGAAAGGACGGGTGTACACACAAGGGGAGTGAGGGACTTAGGGTGCATCACACTTTGGAAGAGCATGTGTTGAGGTGTCAACTTTATCTCCTTTAACCCCCCCCCCCCCCCCCCCCCAGCTCCCAGGCTATGAGAGTACAGACACAAAGACTTCTGCCAATAATAATGGACACAGCATATATACGTACTCCAACCAATCAGATCATGTGTACACAGTGTCCTGTTTGTTTACATGTACAAGTCACTCAAACATGATACAACAATAGTGTACAACAGTGCAAGACATGCCACCTGCTACCAATGCATTGTTAGTTGAGGGAGGCACCTTTCTTCTATGGCAACACAACCATCGAGTCACTTTCCCAGTGGTGCTTTGTGATAGAGCTGTACTTCGATTTCATCTCCTTGGCCATCTGGTGGCTCACGGGAGTTGTCCCATGACTGGTTGCCCCTTGCCTCTTCGGGGCTGGTTCGCTCGGAGTACTGGCACTCTTCTTTCTGAACAATTTTTGGAATAGAGAGGAGAGGGAAGGGATGGCCCTCCTGCTGGACCTCTGTCTGCCTCTAGAATTGCGTTCAGATGGAAGGGTTAAGCAGGCACTCTGTGGGCGCTGCTTATGGTTGGTTGGCCCAGACTGTGAGCGGCGGGGCGAACCTCTCTGGCTCAACGGGAAGACAAAGCTGTGTCGTCTGGTGTCTGGTGTGTACAGATATGCTTGGTCACCAAACGAGTCTTTATAGTCGTTGTAGAACTCGCATGGAATTGGTTTTGGCTTTACAGCTACCATGGTCTGGTCATTCAGCTTCTTCTCATACCTGAGGCTCAGCTGCTCTTCCAAAGTGTGATGCAGCTCAAGAATCGATGGCTCAGATTTAGAGTACTTACTCGGCAAACTGGGCTTTGGTACAGTAGGACCAGCTTCTCTTACACTGAGAGAAGGAGAGACTTTTGGCTTGTTGGCTGCTGTGATTGTTGGCTGGTTCCTACGAGCATACTTGGACCGACGTGCTCGCGGCACAGCTAGCGGTGTCCCCTCGCTGTCAGAGATGGCTGACACCCCACCCACAACACAGCCCAAGTCACCGACGCAGGAGCATGGCTGGCTAGCACCTAGCGTACTCTGAGAAACTTCGTTGCTCGTAATAATGCTTGCTGCAGCATCTTCATCACTTGCAATGTCTGTGTCGCTATCATTGTCTTCCTCTCCACTGCTACCGCTTTCCGCATTGCTCATGGATGCCCTACTTTCATGGAAGCTTTTTCTGGTGGGCCAGATGGCCAGGAGACTATTATTCATTGCAGAGCTTGAGGAATCAAGAGAGGCAGCAGGGGAGGGAGAAACGACATCAGGCGAAGGAGAACGAGTGGGCTTGAATGTTGAGTATGTCACCGTAGGGGGTGCCAACATGCTGTCATCTTTGCTTGCTGGTCTGAGGTGACCACCAGGAGGGGATACGGAATCCAGTCTAATTGCTTCGCATTCTCTGTCCTGTGACTCCAATATGTGGTGTGGTGTTATCTCGACTGTCACCTGCGCTTGAAGTTTCACTGGTTCACAGAAATCTGTCTCCTCCATATCATCACCAAGGAACACATCACAATCGGTGACGTCACCACTTGTGTCTGCTATTACCTGGATTGCGGGGCCAAGATCTGGTGGGGATGCAGACGGTGGAATGGCCTACAGAAAGAACAGACAACAGGGTCTGGTTTAGATACCAGTACACACCTCATTCCCAGCACCCATTTTGCAAAAGGAATTGTGCAGGACCCTATACACGTTTAATCTGCAGCAAGACTTGAGTGGGTGTGGCCAAACACCGAGACTGGGTTTGTGTGACTGAAGTGCAGCTGTTGGTACGTGTGCCGGTGGGATAACTGTCACCGACTGGCATTGCAAGCTACAACTATCAAACCATTCTGGCTCCCACACAATTCATGAATAATGTCACACCATGGCAGTAGCAATCTGAGGTACATATGTGCACTCACAGTTACAAGGTGGACTCCATCCAGCTCGTTTTCGCTGAAGAAATCAACCGCTGCCTCCAAACTGAGAAAGGTCGAGCCTTTCAGTGAGCACTTGCCATCTTCATGCACAGCAACCGGATAGCTTCTGATCTTGCCCGCACACCTATACAGGTCAGGGTTGCTCAGGTGATCTATGATTGCACCAACACCTGGCCATGTGTACGCACGCACGCACGCAGAGACACACAGAGCTATTGCTCCATGGCTTGCTCAAAACAAGTCAGTGTGGTGCAACGACAAACTAAATACAGGGTCAGAGCTTGACAATTTCTCACCTCACGGTTAGTATGTACTGAAAGTCGTCCGCAGGGTACAGGACATCCCGTACGAAGAACTGACCATCCCTCTTGCACTCGAGGAGCGCGGTCCTCGCTTCCTCATCGCTGATGGCCCCATAATACCAGCTACAGTGAGACATGACACTTCAATAATGCATTTTACGACAGCTACACACCTGCTGCACCGTGCTACGCCGCCCTTACCTTTCGTCTTCAAAAGAGGTGAGCCTGCATGGTCTGCTTGTTGCCATTGTCAACCGAAAAACTGTCTTTAAGAGTGTCACCTCGTTCGATGGAAAGGATCGACCTCTTTCTCTGACGTGTGAACAACGTGAGGCGCGCTTGCACGGCGCCAATCGCAACAGTGCAAATAGGCTTCATTCGCCCCTCCATGTTTAGTCGTCGAGTCACGTGATAGGACACGTGAGCATAATGGCTGAGGCTGAGAGTTTGCCAGATGAAGAAGTAACCATAAGGAAGACTGTCCGTCAGTCCTGCAGGAGCTACTGGACGTCATTCAATTTGGTGTACCAGGCCCTCGCATTGGGCATATTGGTGGCGGTGTACCTCCTCATAGGTTCTGCTATTTTCACCGCTTTGGAGGCGCCCACTGAAGAAGCGCAGATTCGCAACACAGTCACAGAGCGAGAACGACTGAAGGATATGATAATGATGAGATTTAATGCGACGGAAGAAGAAGTGACCACTCTCTTCAACAACTTCTCTGCTGCATGCGCTAACGACCTACTGGTGGCCAACACCGTGCGCATCTGGACCTACGCCCGCGCCCTGTTCTTCTCAGCTACCGTCATCACCACCATTGGTGAGTGGACACACTGTAGCCATTAATATTGCACAGCACTTTCGTTTCTTGCAAATTGTGTGTGAGATTAGTGTGCTCTGGTCTGTGCATGGCGATATGTCTTGAGTCTATGTATAAGGTTCACCCAACCAGACTCCTTGATCTGTTTCGGGTGAAAGTGACCCTTGCCTGACCAACCCTGTCCCCTGTGGACATGAAGTACAGCTATTAGTTATTTATGGGCCTATTTATTGCACCTGATTTGTGGTCATCCCTTGGTAGGCATGCATGTGATGTGTTGCACATGACCAGCACATCCTCATTATGTGGACTTCTCTTTGCAGGCTATGGCAATATTTCTCCGTCTACTCCCGGTGGACAGTCGTTCTGTGTCATTTATGCTCTGTTTGGCATACCTCTGGCTGTTGCCTTTCTTGCCATACTTGGGCAGATGATGAAGCAGGTGTTTCAGTTGATACTAAAACATTTTCACGGAAAGAAGCAGTGGATTTTGTGGGTAGTCACTGGCGTACTTATAATAGCTGGCTATGTGTTGTTTATTGCTATTCCTGCAATAATATTTACAGCCATTGAAGGATGGACTTACAGAGAAGCTACTTACTACAGCTTTGTCACTTTGAGCACAATCGGATTTGGTGACTTTGTAGCTGGGCAGCAGGAGGGTGTCCCTGAGAGTGGTGTAGTGAGAGACTTGTATAAAGTCTGCATTGCTGCATGGGTGTTCATTGGTCTCGCTTTCCTGGCCATCGTAATAACTGAGATGGGCACGCTCATGTCCAAGCTGTGGGAAAGAATGAAACTTCGTTGGGCACGCTTCAGGAAGAGGCACCTTGTACAGAAGGCTGAAGAGCTTTCAACGGCTGGCGGCGAGAAAGAGCTTGGTGTGGAAGAGGAGGCAAAGGCAGGAGGGGGAGAGGACTCGGAGCAAAAGGAGGAGCAGGGAGATGATGAGGCGAATGACGAGAGGTAAGGGTTTGAGCCAGATGTTATTTGTGTCCATGTAGTGAATTGTCTCTTTTTATTGTGCTTGCACACAGAGCCAAGTTGTGAACTATGAGGATCAAGATTGGCCAGGAATCAAATGGATTCCTAGTCTTTGTAGGAGCTGTTCATGTACATTTTAGTATTTTGTTCTATTTTGTTCTCTGTCATAGACGTTTATAGACATGGTCAGGTTCAGTTAGTGTATATAGTGTGTGTGTATGCTGCGTGTACATAGACTCTTGTTCTGCTACTCAGTCTGAGCACCTTTCGTGGCTAGTACCTGGCGGTACCTAGTCGAGCGCGTTCGACTTCGGGGTACCCATAATATAGCTATAGCTAGATGCGAGTATTGATATATTATATGGGATGTGCTGACGTTTTGAATCACTGTACTGTCAAATGGCCGCGGACGCAGCAGCGGTGGACGCCAGCGCCAACAAGGCTGAGGAAGACAGCAGAAGTAAGCTACTCAAGGACTCCTGTAGGAAGTTTTGGCTGTCTTTAAACCCGCTGTACCAGACGTTAGCCCTAGGGACGGCTTTACTGGTGTACTTATGTGTCAGCGCGCTGGTGTTCGTTCGGCTGGAGACGGGCGCAGAAGAAGAGCGCATAGCGATAACCGTTGGGTTAAGGGAGGAGCTGAAGGCAATGCTCTCTGTGGAGCTCCCCAATGCTACAAGTGAACGGATCGACGGCATTCTGAATGGTGTGGTATGCGAGTCCGACGTCCTGACGAACGAAACAGTCCGGTTGTGGGACATGGGACGCGCTGTGGTGGTTGCCGCATCAATTATAACCACCGTAGGTAAGTGGCATCACTACACGTCCACATGTACGCACTATGCTGCATTTAGATCTAGTCACAGTCTAGCGTGGTAACGTGGGTGCATAGATAATAGAGTGGGTGTAACGTGACATAGTGTACAGGTATATAGCTATCTTCATCCGGTGCACTCTTCTACAGCCGGTGATGTCCCGTCAACGAGCAAGTACATTGCAGAGGGTGTTACCATTGTGTACGCCTTGTTTGGGGTTCCACTCCTTGTGGCCTTCTTGGCTGTGATGGGACGGCTACTCGGCCACATCCCCAGAAGAGTCCTCAAACCCCTACAGCATCGATACTGGATCCACACTGTAGTGCTGTTTTCATGGTTGGTTCTTGTCCTTGCTGGCTTGATCACCATCCCAGCCGCCATCGTTGCAACCATTGAGGGATGGCAGTATAGAGAAGCCCTGTACTTTTGCTTTACATCCGTGAGTACCATTGGCCTCGGGGACTATGCACTGGGCCCAACGATGGACAGATTAAGCAATCTGCCATTGAGAGACTTCTATAAGCTCTGTTTTGTGATCTGGATTTTGTGTGGGCTCTCACATGTAAGCACAATTATTACACAGGTGAGAGAGGTGTGGGGTGGTCTATTGGTGAGATTAAGGAAATTTTGCAGACGAATGATGCAAGTGCCATTTGCCAAAGCAGTGACACCTGGCAAGACAAGTCAACTTGGTAAGGCTACGGGAGTTGAAGGAACACTATCTTCTACAACTGATGCTAGTCCTGAACTGGTAGAAAGGCAAGTAGGGAAAGGCGTAGTGCTAGAAAATGAGATTACAAGAAAAAGAGAGAAAGATTCAAGAAAAGAAGATCCAGCCACTTCTAAAGAGCCAGAACCAACAGAAGAGCATGCTCAATAGGCAGTTATAGCATACGCACATGTTTCTCATACGTAGTGTTTGCCCTCCCACACATATACATATATCCATGTGAAAGCTTAGTGATAGAGACATCTAGTGTTTGCCCTCCCACTTTCAATACCGATTGAATCTCATGCTTGAATTGTTACACTTGCAGGTGCATGTGATTATGTATACGGATCAGGCTTCAGAGATCTTGCCTCATCGAGGTGTTTGTTCTTGCGTAGTAGGAAGGTACCACCTTGCACCGGTATTGTGCATGGTGTTGGCTGTGACTGCAAGCTGTTTCCTGCTGGTGCACCAGAGTGTGACGACCACGTCACTACGCAGGCATTCTAGAAAGTATGGAGGAGAAGAAGAAACTGATTCAGGCCTTAAAACGAGAGTTAAGCAAGGCTAGAACAATTGATAAAGAAGCAGAGTTGACCAAGGATGGGACAAGAGCTGAACATGAAGGCAATGGTAAAGAGAAGGCATCCTGTGCCAGTTTCTCTCAGTCAGTCAGGTGGGATTTGTGTTGTGCAAGCACACTTGGGCTTGTTCTGTTTCTGTACATTATCGTCGGAGGGATTGCATTTGAGGCACTTTCCCTGCCAGCTCGTGTTAAAGACATTAAAGACTCTCAACTGAGACGTGAAGAGTTTTTGGATGCCATAGTTGTCTTGATGGCCCAGGATGATGGCAACCTGTCCATTGAGACAGCCGCTGTGGAGGGTAGGGCTAAGGTTGTGGCACTGATGAACAAAGTATGCAGAGCTGGTTCATTCCGTCAGCAAACAAAACGGTTATGGACCTTTAGTGGAGCTATAATATTAGTGACTTCAGTCATCACCACTATCGGTGGGCCAAGACACACACGCACACACACACACACACACACACACACACACACATACACACACACACACACACACACACACACACACACACACACACACACACACATGTGTACATACAAAAAGCACTGTGCGCCATGTATCCAATTAAGCACCACAGTTCCTCATCGCTACTAATGTAATATGCATTGCTCCCTCCTTCCGTGTAGGCTATTCCAACATGCACCCCTCCACACCAGAGGGTCAGTACGCCTTGATAGTGTTTGCTCTGTTTGGGATCCCATTGTCCACTCTGTTCCTGGTGGCCACTGGCAGGCTGCTCAAGCAGACGGTCCAATGGGGCTGCTGCCAGAGACGAGGAGCTGAATCCGGCACAAGATTGATAGGCTTTCTGTCCTCACTCTTTGTGTTGGCCTTGGGCATGAGCACCTTTATCCTTGTCCCAGCCCTGGTTCTGTCACAAGTGGAGGACTGGGCCTACTTTGAGGCTTTTTACTTCACCTTCATGACATTATCCACAATTGGAACAGTGAAGATAGTACCTGGTTGGAAGCCTGAGAGTGAGCATGCTTCAGAAGAAACAGTATATTATGTCATTTATAAGTTGTTCATAGCCCTCTGGATGATTACTGGCCTTGCATATGTGTCGCTGTTGATCCAATCTGTGCGGGACTGTGAGGGGTTCGTAAATGGCATCCTGAGGAGGCAATGGAAGAGGGGGCTGACGTGGATGAAGGAACACAAAGCCTCCAAGATTGGACAGAAAGAAGAAGAATAGAAACACACACACTATACAATTTTGTATATAACTAAATTCATTGTTTCTGCTTAGCTGTTACAAACAGCATGTGATTGGTCATTTTGTAAATTCAAATGTGAGTCCAGCCAATCAGGTGGAGCAACAGTCACCAGGAAACACACAGTGCATGTGGACTCATCCATCATGGCCCCCAGCAGTGGGAGAAGTGTGCCTGTAGCAGACCTCAAGAGGTACTGCTGCTCCAACAGAGCCTGTAGCCAATGGCTAAGAACATACAACCCACTGAGAAGGCTTTTGGTCTACATGGCCATCATCGTGGTGTATGTCCTGCTAGGTGCATGGATATTCAGCGTTGTGGAATCTCCCAACGAGACTGAACAAATTACAGCAGCAAAGGAAGAGTTGAAAGCTCTGAAGAGAGCCTTGTCCATTCTTGTTCGCAACAACCAGACTGCCTTGAATGATCTCACAGGACTTGTGGAAGACATTTGTTCTCTAGGAGCCTTCAAGGATCAGCAGAGGCTGTGGGATTACACACCTTCACTGCTCTTCACCACCACAGTTGTAACTACGATAGGTATATACACACGCTGCGCATGCATGCAGACACTTTGTAGCACTACGTATATCTATATATTATGTACAACCTTTGCATTTTTACCACAGTAGTTAAACACGAGATGTAGTCCTTTGGCTGCCTGCCTTTAGGTGTCCCTTGGTTCCTCCCCCTTCACGTACAGGTTATGGCACTATTGCTCCTGTCACTGCACTGGGACAGGGTCTGGTAATACCCTATGCTCTGGTGGGAATTCCCTTGAATATCATATTTCTCATAACAGTTGGGAGGTGGCTGTCGATAGTGTATGAGAAGGTGCAAGCACGCTTCCGAGTCTATCAGGTCATGTCCATTCTAAGCTACCTCATTCTGGTGCTTATGGGATGGTGCTTTTTCGCTGTCCTTCCATCTCTGGTGTTTAGCAGCATTGAAGGGTGGTCGTACGGGGAATCTCTCTACTTTGCAGTTGTCACACTCACTACCGTTGGATTTGGAGATTACGTTCCAGCCATGCAAAGAACGTACTCAGCGAGAGCACGAATGGCTTATGATGTGTGCTTCTCAGTTTGGCTGTTTGTGGGAATGGCGTACATTTCACTTCTCCTAACTCAAATAGGTGGATTCTTCACCGCAATTGAAGACAAAATTGTACAATTAATTCCTTACTGCCAAAAGTTTGAAGATGCGTTTGGAAAGTATGCACAACTTTCAACAGCAGAGGAGGTTGGCAGTCACAGTAGCAATGAAGTACAGGACGCAACAAACAAAGATGAAAGAGTGGACGGAAGTCCACAATGTCATGAAATAATGTCAGGTCATGAGGTGAGTCAGCCATGTGCCACTGACCACCTCGACATGCACACTCAGACATTCTTTGAGAGCTTTTTATGCTTTTGTTTAGGCCTGTCCAACTTCTCCACCGATGCATCCCCACCTGCGTACACGAGAATTGCATGTCTGTTGTACACACTTGTATCATTAGTGTCAACACGCCTTGCAAGACCAGTAGGATGCTCTGCAGTCATACCCTTGTTAGTTGACAGGGGGCCTCTCTTCCTCACTTTCGTGGCAGGTTCCGTGACGGTCTGCATGCTACCCCACAGAGCCTCATCATCATCCTCCTCCCCTTCTTCCTCTTGGCAGACAGGACCACTTCCACCACCCACTGTGCTTGTATGCTCGTTAATACTGACTTGTTTAGTACTTGTAAAGCTCTGGAAGGCGGCACAATAATATTATGGTATCACAATTTATGCATAGAAATTGAGCTATGAATTGTACCACTTCATCTTGGGATCTCCTTCCACTTGTCAATAGTAGGCAGTTCATCTCCAATCGCATGTACTCCTGGAAGCAAGGATGGAAATGATGGAGAGGGACAGCATCACCACCGGGGGATGAATTTAATCATCAGGGGTTAGGAATAGAGAACAAGCTCACACCTTGCGAAGCAGCTTCTTTGTATGGAGATGGTGTATTCTGAGAAAACGGTCCAGTCCACATGAGACAACAAGTGGTTCGCTGGGGTGACATCGTATGCACCGCACACTTCCAGCAATGTCTCGGAAGGAGGTGACAAGCCTGCCACCTCTAAGGTCTAGAGCAGCCATCTTTCCACATCCATTGCCAACAAGGATGTACCTACATAGTGTGACAAATGTCCAACAGATTGGCTGCACACCCACATACACACACTACACTCACTCTCCAATCTACTTCACAATACAATCCCCGCTCACACCATCACACTCACACTGTGAGTACAGGCATGTCACCTTCCATCTGGAGTCACATCCATAGTCGTTACCATGGCGTCCCCAAACTCCTTGCTATATAGAGGCCTCCGCTGGGCCCTCATGTCATACAGTCTGACCTGGTGGTGCCCTGTTCCCACGGCAACCAGCGATGAGGACTCCATCTCTGGGACAAAACTGATCTGGGAGACCCAAATTGGCACATGAAGTTGTAGATTGTCAGGATGCACCTAGATGAGGATGGGTGGAGAGAGAGTGGAGCACAAGGCCAGAAAACGGACAGCAAGTACCCACTCAGTGACTGCAAACCACATTCCTGGGGTGGTGTAGTGCTCCTCGAAAAGCTCACATTCTTGGCCTGGAAGGTGGGCTTGGAGAGGTTGTTCCCATCCCACACACACAGGTCTAGCTCCTTTCCACCAGTTGCAAGCTGCAGCTCAGTGCGGGGATTCCCCCTCATGACACATACCTCCTTTCCAATAGACACCTCAATCTGCAAAGATGGCAGACACAGTTACATCCACCAGGACCGTCTGGTGCCAAAAGTTTGCGAAGAATCACTAGTTAGCGAAGCTTGTACAAGTTACACCAGCTTGCATAACACTTACTGACAATGCATGCAAACCTTGTCTTTGTCCTCAGGCCACAACGTCAGGGAGCCACTGTTGGTACATGTCACCAGAGTGCTACAGCAGGGAGAAGAGAAAGGTGCACACTCCATTACTGGAGAGGAGCTAGCATGGAATGCTATCCCCGCCCCTCACCTCCCAAACTTCTCCAGTCCCACCAACTGTCCGCTGCCTCCAGTGACGTCACACTCTGCAACATACCTGCCCAGATGGGAACTGAAGCAGGACACTTTCCCGTTCTTGTGACCCACGAAAAGCTGTATATGTTGCATTGAACAAATGAGCTGCATCACTGCACCGCACTACGCATGCCACTGCTAGCCGTACGTCAGGGACTGACATAGCAGTGGGCGTGGCCTGCTGTGGGCGTGACAATGCTAGTGCAAGCAGACTATATGCAGTAATCAAACAAATCGCACATGTGCGCCAACTTACTTTGTCTTCCGCCGCACTATCCCAGCACATTACAAGGATCTCTTTTGACCTATCGTGTGACAGTGATCCATCCTCTTGTGCCTGTTGAGGCAACGAGTACCTCACACATCCATTCTTCTTCGTGCTCGCACCTTCACAAGGACAGGTCGGCACGACTGTGATCTGTATTGCATCTCTCCTACCATGCCGCACTTTGTCCGCTCCGGCACAAACCTTTTAGTGTCCCTGTAGTCGTGCCTACCCACACGTCCACATCAGCAAGCTGCAAAGAAGCCTCCATTTTATTGATTGCGCAATTTAGAAAATGGACGCGGCTAGGCGGCAATGAAATTTTTGCAGCGTGCTATGGCAGAAGCGACGATCGTTAGACCAAAAGGTACATTGCCTTAGATATTCAATGCATTTGATTGTAATTACTCTTTCATCTTGCTCAGTGCTAGTCATATCCGGGACCACAGCTGTTGGCAAGACTGACTTGTCCATCCTGCTGGCCAGAAGGCTAAGAGGAGAAATAATCTCAGCAGACTCTGCCCAGGTGCACTGCAAACGCTCTTCCACTGCAGCTGGGAGTGGTGTATGGCTTTGGACAGGACAGGAGTTAATACAGAACTTGGCTCTTGGTGCAATATTTGCAGTTGTGCGTGCTAGCTATTGTTCTGTGTGGGGTCTGTCTGTAGGTGTTCAGGGGATTGGACATTGGATCTGCCAAGGTGGAGCCGCACTTGCAAGAGGAAATACCCCACCATGTGATTGATGTGGTGGGTGTGAAGGAGAAGTTTTCGGCCGGTGACTTCAGAGACAGAGCTATGAGAGCTATACAAGTGCGTGGGGGTTGGTTTGTGCTGTTGTCTTGAAGTATGCAGCAGCTACTAGTTCCCACTTGGGTAGTGTGTTGCTCACGTCTTGTAGAGTAGGTTGCTGTTGTGTTTCATCTCTTTCAGTGTAAATTCACACCATTTTGCAGGACATTCATTTGAAGCAGAAGCTTCCCATAATTGTTGGGGGCACCAGTTTGTACATAAAGATGTTCCTAGAAGGGTGTAGTGGAGCTCCCCCTTCTACGCCTGAAGGACAGGCAAAAGTGGATGATGTCATCATGGGAAAGTCCTGGGACGAGAGGTCAGTGCATGTTGTCATTATTTCCAGGTGGCAGCACTGGGTACCGTTCTGTGTCTCTCCTCTGTTGTGGAAGTTTTTGTCATTTGGCCAAACTGGATCCAAGCTATGCATCCAAGTTGGAGGCCAATGATTGGTACAGACTCCGCAGAGCACTGGAGATATGTCTGGTGTCCGGAAAGTGAGCAGTGCTCGTTGCTATGCTGCGCATACTAGTGTTTTCCATGTTGCTGTATATGCGCCACATAGTAATATCCACATCTCTCCCTGGCAATGGCGGTAGACCTGTGTCCTCCTTCAAGATGGAAGTGGACCTGGAGAAACTGCCCTTCCAGTGCAAGTGCCTCTTCCTCAGTATGCCCCGTGAGAGACTCTACCGACGAATAGACCTTCGCTGTGAGAAGATCATACAGAGTGGCATCTTCAAGGTACACTTGTGCCCCACTATCTGACGCCATTTTGTCCCTACTTCCAGTGGTTACTCTCATGGTTGGTGCTTTGCGATTTGCATAGGAAGTGACTGACTTAGTGAAGCATGAAGGCCTGTCTGTGGACTCCCAACCGGGGCGATGCATTGGTTACAGACAGACACTGGAGTATCTGAGGGATGTGTGGAAGTTTCCCAGAGAGAGTGGGGAGGGGAGCACTCCCCTACCACAGGTGTGTGTACACAGTTGTGTATAATATACAAGTGTTTGTACAGTGTCAGATACTGGTACAAACTCGTTCACTAGCCTTGTGATACGAATGAAGACATGGAGAAGAAGTTTCTTGAGTTCCTTTATCACTATCAAGCCGAGACAAGGTACAGTACAGTCTGTTGGGTTGATGTGTCCGCCTTGGGGCCTTCTGACGTGCTCTAATATGTGTGCAGACATCTCGCAAAGGGGCAACTGATGTGGCACAAGAGAGAGCCATATTTCCAATGGCTGGACATGAGCAAGATGGCCGACTTGTCAAGACTGGCTGACATTGTGGCAGAGTGGGTAACTAACAACCAGGGATTTCCTCATGAGCTGCAGCTGGATGGAACTCATTTGAAAGAACTGGTCAGTTGTAGTCTGCATGGGCTGAGGCAACTGGTGCTCGTGTGTCTCTGCATGGGCTGAGGCAACTGGTGCACGTGTGTCTCTGCATGGGCTGAGGCAACTGGTGCACGTGTGTCTCTGCATGGGCTGAGGCAACTGGTGCACGTGTGTCTCTGCATGGGCTGAGGTAACTGGTGCAGCTGTGTCTCTGCATGGGCTGAGGTAACTGGTGCAGCTGTGTCTCTGCATGGGCTGAGGCAACTGGTGCAGCTGTGTCTCTGCATGGGCTGAGGCAACTGGTGCACGTGTGTCTCTGCATGGGCTGAGGCAACTGGTGCACGTGTGTCTCTGCATGGGCTGAGGTAACTGGTGCAGCTGTGTCTCTGCATGGGCTGAGGCAACTGGTGCATGTGCGTCTCTGCATGGGCTGAGGCAACTGGTGCACGTGTGTCTTTGCATGGGCTGAGGTAACTGGTGCAGCTGTGTCTCTGCATGGGCTGAGGTAACTGGTGCAGCTGTGTCTCTGCATGGGCTGAGGCAACTGGTGTACGTGTGTCTCTGCATGGGCTGAGGCAACTGGTGCACGTGTGTCTCTGCATGGGCTGAGGCAACTGGTGCACGTGTGTCTCTGCATGGGCTGAGGTAACTGCTGCACGTGTGTCTCTGCATGGGCTGAGGCAACTGCTGCACGTGTGTCTCTGCTGATTCTTCAACAGAGCAAGGACATCAGAGAGGGCATGAAATATTACGTTGCAGAATTGCAAGTATACAACAAAAGAGAGAATCTTTTGGAAACACTGGAGGAGATTAGAAGACTTGTTTTGTGATTCATTTCCACTATATTTTATAGAATATGTTCTGTACAGATACTTATCTCCGCCACGAACCGCAACTGGGTGATCTGGAGCTGCCCGGTTAAAAACCAGACATGACGAGCTGCCTGGTTAGGCAACCGGGCACTACGGAGACTACTGAAGGCTTTGCATATGAAACAGACAATTATTTACTTTAGATTAGTGGAATATATTGCAACTTGCACTGTATACAATGGCTTGCTGTGTACTCAAACTGTACAATTACCTTGCCAGGAATTTAAATTTGGTCACTTTTGGTACATGCCTAATGGTCAGTGACACACGGGTCCTCCTCTGAAGCGACGCGCCCATTTCATGCTGTAATTGGGTGTTGGGAAGGTTGCAGATGTGTTCAGTGATGATGTCCTCACTTCTCTCGGCAATGCCATGCAGATAGGTTGTGTACATGTCATTAGTGATGACCACGAGACTCCGCGGCTCCAGCAGGAGGGATGTGAGGTACCTCTCCTGCAAGCTGGCACTTGAACTGCCTGCCTGCATGGGAAGAAGTGTAGCCATGGCAACTAAAACCATTGGATTGTTGTGATTCACATTGGAATGAAATGTCTGTGCCTTAAGGTGTAGATATATAGAGGTGTAGATGGGATCTGGGATGCCATCCCCAACTTCCGGCGCCACACAATTATCACAGCGGGCAGGAAGTAGGGGGGGATAGCATGCCAGACTGGAGGTCTGGGGATCATTACGTGGTTGTGAGGATGAAGAAGATACGCACATTTGAGAGAGTGTGAGTGAGAGGCAGATATGAGTGCAACTCACAGTGGCTTCAGCATCAAGTGGTCGATAGAAGTCCAGCAACGTGTGTGAACCTAGGCTGATTGTGGTCACCACCGGGTGGTACAGGGGGCCATCGTGGTGGGGCTGGCAGGAAGGGGGTGGATGGGGGAGAGAGAAGGTGGCTGGTCAGTGCCATTGCTGCAACTGAGGGCAACAGAGCTTCTCCCTTTGTGTGTATATGGGAAGATAATGCTGTTTACCATGATCCCCTGGCCGGGAGTGTACTCATTTACAAGCACATGGTTGGGCTGCTTGCCGTCAAAGGGGTACACGTCTGTCACTCGTTGGCAGTATCGCTGGAGCCACTGGGATAAGGGTTGTAGAGACAATAGTGGGCTAGGAAGATCTGTCTCCCACTACCTCTCCTGCACTGCAACTGACCTCAGGCAGTGGTTCCTGCACCATTCCCTTTGTGTGCGGAACACCACCTAATACACACAAGAGGAGGTGGAGGGAGAGGGAAGCTCCATGGCACGAGCTAAGTTGAACAAAAATAATACTAGTGCTCCAAGTGTATACTTCAGTCCCCCTTCCATCCATCCCAATATCCAAATGACCCACCAACCCCAATTCTGCAGTCTCCGATTGGATAGCTGAGTCCACTTTGGTCGAGGGGCGCTGTACACCTAAAGTAGAGTAACAGCCGGGCACGAACGAGGTTGGGTGCGCTGTTCACCACCACAAATAGGCCCGTCCTGTACCTTGCGCCACAATATGTCCGCTTCCTCTTCGGTAATGAAACTAGGGACGTAGTACACCGCATCCGGGGCCTGTGAGGAGAGAGAGGGGAGGGAGAAGGAGAAAGGGTTAAATGAATCAGTGCCTTGAACTAACCAGATTATTGCCAGTGACTCACATCCTGAACTCGGTAACTGGCGATGCTACAGCTGAAGGAATCGGCGACGACGGCCATTTTGAACCACGTCAGGGAAATCCCCTCACTCTAACTGAGAAGCCGTGGTCGAACCACTAGCGCCCTTTCTTGGAAACTACAAGTTATATGAGTGCATTATCGAAGTACCGATGCACTACACACGTCTGTTTCTCTTCCAAGAGGTCTGATTGAGGCTTGTCTATCCAGAGATCTTGGCAATGGACGACGATAGAACGGCGATTAGCGACAAAAAGTGGCTGAGGGATTTGAAGGATCAACCGCGCGATTACCAACTGGAGCTCCTGGATGCTGCACTGGAAGAGAACACCATCGTCAATCTCGGTACGGGTGCGGGCAAGACCTTCATCGCCGTGATGCTCATCAGGGAGCTGCAGCACCAGATACAAGGACCGTGGCCCTTGTACAAGAGGACCCTGTTCATTGTGATGTCAGGTGGGCGCTCCCTCGCATATAACGCCCGTGGTGCAGCGTGCATGTAATGTTGATGCTATAGTATTGTTCAATGGGTCTTGTTGAGTTTTGGCTCACTTAGAGTGGGTTCCTGCTCATGATGTGTGAAGTCAAGCACGGTCATCTAGCCATGTCGGTTTGGAGGAAAGTCGGGTAGACTCAGCTCATCAAAAGTGATAATGAGTCTTCTTCGTCAGGTAAAGACTGTGTTGTACCTGACGATGACCTTCGTGATCAAAACCACTGCAATTCTTTTGCACCTGCGCTACGTGAATGCTCATCATCACGTTTGATGACCTGAAGCTGTAGTAGTGGGCCTTTTTATATTACTGATTGGGTAGACTGTTCTTCAAATGTTCGTGCGTTGAGGGTACGTGTTTGTCTGTCCCCCATCCAGTTCCGCTGGTGGAGCAGCAGGCGTCTTACATCGAGAAGCACCTGAGTGTGACGGTGGGAAGGTACAGAGGGGACATGAATGTCGACAACTGGAACCAGTCCCGCTGGAGCACCGAATTTCAGAATAACCACGTTCTTGTGATGACAGCACAGATCCTCTTGAACATTCTCAATCACTTCTCCAGGGATTTTCCCCTTTCGATGATTAATCTACTGATTGTCGATGAGTGCCACCACTGCACCAAGAACCATCCATATCGCGAGATCATGCGCTTGTTTGCGAACTACGAAGAGGGGGAATGTCCGCGTGTGTTGGGGCTCACAGCTTCAATCCTCAAGGGGAAAACCAAGCCACATCAAATTGAGAAGGCTATCAAAGAATTGGAACAGAATATGCGATGTCGCTGCCAGACAACTAAGGACCTCATTCAGGTGGACCGCTTTGCTGCACTGCCCAAGGAGTTCGTTGTGGTCTTTGACCCCACACCTTCCCAGCATGTTAGAATGCTGACAAGAATAGTTGATGAGGTGCTGGAGAATGTGATAGAATTTGGCAAGGAGCAAAAGAGGCAGTGTGGTGACGCGTACCAGCTGTGTAAGGTGCTTCTGGAGGATGTCAGCTACACGGTGAGGTCTCTTGGGCCCACACAAGCACAGAAGGTGGCTGACGAGTCCTTGCAACTTCTCGACCAGCCCATCATAGGTATTGCCCCTCCAATGGGCCGCCATCTGCTGGACACAGTCAGGACGACTGTGCAGACCTTCCTCAAACAGCTGCAAGTGCAGGGCTGCCAACAGCTGGTCATTACACCAAAGGTGAACAAACTCCTGCATTGCTTGGAAGATTTTGGGATTTGCTCTGGGGAATCTGGGAAAGGAGGAGGCATCGTGGAAGCAGAAAAGCTGTGTGGCATCGTGTTTGTCCAGCGTCGTAGCACAGCCGTGCGTCTGTGTGAGCTGATCACCCAGATTCGAGAGCACCAGGAGGGTCTGGCGTTTATCAAGTGCGACTACATTGTGGGGCATGGAGCCGGCGGTGCCCTGGCCAAAGACACGGCCATGAAGTCAACAAGGCAGGAAGGTGTCCTGGAGAGATTCCGGAAGAAGCGCATCAACCTACTGATAGCTACCAGCGTCGTGGAGGAGGGCCTGGACATCCCTCACTGCAACTTTGTTGTGCGCTTTGATCTCCCTAATGACATTCGGGCCTTCATTCAGTCAAAGGGCAGAGCTAGATCTAGTGTATCTAAGTTCATTCTTTTAGTGGACAAACAGCAGGAGAGAGAGGAGCGGGCGATGGTGGAGAGCTTCATTGCAATGGAGAGGACACTTCGAGACTGTGCGGTGAAGGAGCGGAGATTGCCAGATGAAGACGAGATGAGGGAAGCAACTGTGGATGACCTTCCGCCATACCAACCCTATGGCCCCAAGGAAGCCACTGTCACTCTCACCTCCAGCCTCCAACTCCTACACATGTGAGTAGGAGGAAAACACATGCACACACACACACACACACACACACACACACACACACACACACACACACACACACACACACACACACACACACACACACACACACACACACACACACACACACACACACACACACACACACACACACACACACACACACACACACACACACACACACACATGTACATATACACAAATAGGAATAGCAGTTTACATTCTACATATGTTCAGCATTCTTGTGGCATTCCATAATGACCGTGGAAGCGATTCCCTCTTCTTCCCTCAAGGTACTGTCAGAAGCTCCCCCACGATTCCTACACGAAGCCCGTCCCTGTCTTCAGTGTCAGAAAGGTCCCCAAGTCCTCCTTCGCCCAACCCCAATGGCAGCCCCGCTTGTTGGAGGAGGAGCAAGAGAGCCACACGGTGTGCTATGAGTGCACCATTGCCCTCCCTCTGCCATGCCCTCAACGGGAGCCCATCAAGGTAACAGTTGTAGTGTGTGTATGAGAGCGTGAGGAACTGCATACAAGATTTGGCATGTTTCCAACACTTTGAACTGTGTGTGTAACATAAAGTGTATGCATTAACATCCTGTGGGAGTGATTGCCAAGTGGCCTTCAATCCAGCAATTGAACTTAGCAGATGACGAATTGCTTGAACCGTACATTTTGGCTCTAAAGGCCTTCTTCAGCCGAATCTACAGCTGCAGAAGGCCCTTACAACCAAAAGTCTAGTTTATTTGATCTGCTACGTACATTCATGGAGACCCACTTGGTGATCATCCCTGAATGTGGCTGTACGTGGGTGAGTGCTGCAATATGTTACATCTGCAATACAATACGGTGAGCAGCGAAGCTTGTCAACCACTCTTGTGCAGGGTCCTCAGATGCAGACGCGCCATCAGGCCAGACAGGCAGCCGCCTTAGAAGCAGTAAAGGTCTTGCATCAGATTGGCCAGTTGAATCGGGTCCTACTTCCAGTGGTACTTGAGGTGGGGGCAGGGCAAAGGGAGGAGTTGCAACAGCTGAAGGAGGAGAAAGATGCCAGGACAGAGAAGAGAAAGGCAGAATACAAGCATCATGTGAGTTTGTGGTCACTCAAATGTTGCACATGCAGCTTCACTGCCTCCACTGCACAAACATCACAAACACACACACACACAGAGAGACACACACACAAACACATACACACACACACACACACACACACACACACGCGCGCGCGCGCGCGCACATACAGACCAAAAAGGTGAGAATGTGCTCTTCTCTGCCCTCTCTACTTACTGTAGGTTCCCAGGATACTCTCCACCTGTTTACCTGCTGCCAGACAGCCATGTTTTCTGTACGTTTTCCACCTGAAGTCTGTCACTGGGAGTGGGTATTACCAGCCAGGGGCCAGGCCCAGCAGTGCAGACGAGGGAGTCCTGACCTTTGGGATAATCTCCGGAGCCAAACTCCCAGTGAGCAAGGTACATTGTGTGTGTGTGCGTGTGTGTGCATGTGTGTGTGTGTGTGTGAGTGTGTGTGTGTCTGTGTGAGTGGTGTGTGTGCATGTGTGTCATGTGTCTGTGTGTGGTGTGTGTGTGTGTGTGTGTGTGTGTGTGTGTGTGTGTGTGTGTGTATGTGTGTGTGTGTGTGTGTGTGTGTGTGTGTGTGTGTGTGTGTGTGTAATGTGGGAAGTGCTCATGCTGTTATGTGTCATGGACTGTGTGCCAACCATTGCAGGTGCCTGCCTTTTCACTGTACGTAAGGAGCATTGAGCTAGCAGTAACCGTGGAGGAACACAGCGTTGAGTTCACTGAGTCAGAACTCAGCACACTCTCAGAGGCTCACTGCTACATTGTCGAAGGAGTGCTGGGGATACAATCACCTCAGTTGAGGTACTCTCCAGACCATGCCCCCGTGAACTACCTGGTTGTTCCTGTTCGACTGATTCCATCTCTACCTGCCACATTCGTGGACACAGAACTGGCTGGTACTCTAGCTGATGCTAAGAAGGGGAAGACCCATGTCATCAAATGGAGGCGTGGCCAGGACCCTTCTCAGTATCAAGGGCGCATAGTGACAAGAACCTACACAGAGCAGCAGGACGTACAAATGTTTGCAGTCCAGAAGGTGGACCCTGCGGTAACCCCATGCTCCCCATTCCCTGATCTGAGCCAGGCTGATTCCTACCTACAGTACTTTCACAAAAAGTACAATGTTTTGTTAGAAGACAGGACCCAGCCAGCCCTCGTCTGCCAGTTCCTCTCCAAGAGGACTGAACTGCTAACTTCCCGCTTTAAGACACGCAAAGGTGAGGACTACGAGCAGGGCAAGGACGATGCAAAGGACAGGGAGACTGTGCTCTTCCCTGAGCTGTGCTGTGTCTTCCCCATTGATGCCTCTGTCTACATGATTCTCCACTGCGTCCCATCCGTGTTGTACCGCCTGGAAGCAGCACTGACTGCAGAAGAACTGCGCCGGGAGATCCAATGTGAAACAGGTGTGGGCTTGTTGGCGGAAGGTGCAGAGGTGGTGGTGGAGACGGACCTTAGGGGATTTGGCGACCGGGACATCAGCAGCATGGGATGCGCTGTGGTCTTGGGCGATGGCACCCACATCCCAGTCGAGGACCGACGTTCCCTGGCGGAGAATGGTGTGATGGCTCCTGTAGGTCCCGGCACAGCCATCGTCATGCAGGCTCTGACCCTGAAGGCAGCTGAAGATGTCTTTGACTTGGAGCGACTAGAAATCCTTGGCGACTCATTTCTGAAGCTTGCCAGTTCTGTCTCTCTCTTTTGCATCCCAAAGTACCACAATGAAGGGCAGCTGACGGCAGCCCGTGTGCGGATCATCTCCAACCTCAACCTCTTTCACCAGGCGGAGAAGAAACACCTTCCTCCTCTGATATTCAGCAGAGCATTCCGAGCTAAGGAGACATGGGTTCCACCTTGCTATGTGGTCACGCCCACAGACCACTCCAAAGGGCCTTCCCCCTCCAAGTACACCCATAAGAGTGTTGCTGACAAGAGCGTGGCAGACTGCGTTGAAGGCCTGATTGGTGCCTACCTCAGCTGTGGGGGCATGAAGGCAGCGTTGTCTTTCATGGACTGGGCTGGGATTGAGCTGCAGACAGCGCTGGAGGATCCCAGTGGAGCCCAGTCTGTGAAAATGGGAGGAGGCCACTACCCTGGGGGCATACCACACAAGGTGAGGTCTCGGAGCCAACACTGCAGCGAGCCTGCACCTACCGACCTATTTCAGCTCCTGACGTCATCCAGAGATGTCCTGCCTGCCGTGTTCACCGAGTGGGAACTCCCTCTGCTGAGTGACAGCCAGCGTCAAAGGCTGGAGCAGCTTCAGGCCAATCTGTGCAATGAGGTGGAGCGCGCTCTGGGATACCACTTCAAAGAGAAGTACTACCTCGTGGAGGCAGTGACGCACTCCTCATACACGAAGAACAGCGTCACCAACTGCTATCAGAAGCTGGAGTTTCTAGGCGATGCTGTCCTGGATTACCTCATAACCACATACACCTACTGGAAATTCCCCGCACGTTCACCTGGGGAGCTCACCCTGCTGAGGTCTGCCCTTGTCAACAACAACACGTTTGCAGAGATGTCCCTGAATCTAAGGCTGGACCGACTCCTGAAGCACAACTCCCCCGTGCTCTTCAATGAGATCACACAGTGCCACACGAGGAGAGAAAGTGATGCCCTGCGCTCTGAGGTGTGTGGGTGACTGTCTGTGACACTGTGACACGGGCTGTCCTGTGTATGTCAGAGGTGCTGTGACACAGGCCGTGCTGTGTATGTCAGAGGTGCTGTGACACGGGCTGTCCTGTGTATGTCAGAGGTGCTGTGACACGGGCTGTCCTGTGTATGTCAGAGGTGCTGTGACACGGGCTGTCCTGTGTATGTCAGAGGTGCTGTGACATTGGCTGTCCTGTGTATGTCAGAGGTGCTGTGACATTGGCTGTCCTGTGTATGTCAGAGGTGCTGTGACATTGGCTGTCCTGTGTATGTCAGAGGTGCTGTGACATTGGCTGTCCTGTGTATGTCAGAGGTGTTGTGTTGCCTTTGTCCAGGGTGGACAGGTACTCTCTTCAATGGTTGCTGTCGGTGATGACGAGGAAGAGGATGCAGAGGAGACTGTGGCTCCTAAAGTGCTCGGAGACATCCTGGAATCCGTTGCAGGTGCAATGTTCATTGATTCTGGAATGGATCTGCGAACTGTGTGGGACAAGTTTCGGCCCCACTTTGAGCCTCTCATTGGTGAGTGAATACCTCCGTGTTGCGAGACTGCGATCTGTGTGTTTGACCCCACCACTGCCTCCGACGTACTTCACACACATGCTAGTGTTGTTGGTGCCCACTCTGACACTTCCCTTACCTGCTCCTCCCCAACAGCGAAGTACTCTAAGCACCTCCCCCTGACACCAGTGGAGCAGTTGCTCCAGATGGAACCCAGCGCCAGATTTGAGTGAGGACGGAGCATGTCCCAGTGAAATAGCTTACTAAACACCAGCAATTTGTCTCTTCCTTGCTCCTTTGCATAGAGACCACATATTCCACAAAATGTAACACGTATGCACTACCCACTCACATGTGTATAGCTCCAGTGAATAAGCAAAATTTGTGTTAGTGTTAATGTGTTCATTTTTTATGGCATTCCATCTCTGCATGCTGTTCTTGTGTGCCGATCTCAGAAAGTTACAGAAGTCTGGTGGACCACAAGGAGGGTACAGTGTGACTGCAAGGGTACCAGGTGGGCAAGGACAAGGGGAATCCCCTATCATTGTGCGTGAGCACGGCATCACAAGATCAGCTGCCAAGCAAAATGCTGCAAAGAAAGCTGTAAAATTATTGCAGGATGGAAAAGGGTTGTCTTAACATCCCTATAATTGGTGTAGTCTTTCGACTTTCTGTGTGTGATGTAAAGACTAATTTTGTATGTTTTTTGTAATGACTAATGTCCACACATTATTATTATTATTGTATTGTATTGTGATATATATGATATTATATTCAAGTGAATTTAATACAATTTGGGTCTAGCTCGATAAGTCTGTCAAACAGAGTTTGGCTGCCATGGTCTTCCCATCCTGGTGTGTGAGGTGGTGCTGAGACGACAGCTGCCGGTTCAGTGTCAGAGTCTTGCTGTCCCTGTGAGCACAACACTAGTACAGACGGCTGCGTCTTGCTTGCAGCCACAAACTCATCAATTGCAGTCGTAACCACAGGCAGGGCATTGACAAACTGCGTGCACAGGAAAGGGAAGGGAAGGAGTGCCAACATGCAATATAGAATTGTGTATAAAGTGTATACATAACACACTAAAATGTAGAGCATATTAACTATCTTACATCACACGCATGCAGTCTCCTCCCAGTGCATACAGTACATAGCAGTCTCCACCCAGTGCATACAGTACATAGCAGTCTCCACCCAGTGCATACAGTACATAGCAGTCTCCACCCAGTGCATACAGTACATAGCAGTCTCCACCCAGTGCATACAGTACATAGCAGTCTCCACCCAGTGCATACAGTACATAGCAGTCTCCACCCAGTGCATACAGTACATAGCAGTCTCCACCCAGTGCATACAGTACATAGCAGTCTCCACCCAGTGCATACAGTACATAGCAGTCTCCTCCCAGTGCATACAGTACATAGCAGTCTCCACCCAGTG
>OX465045.1:424906-444906 GCA_949841015.1 Aplysina aerophoba
GTGTGGCTCCACATACCCCTTTGGGAGTGTAGAACAGAAAATAGCAGCTGCACACTTGAGTCCATCCAAATCACATCACCGGGCTACACAGACAGGAGACAGTTGTTTGGGTAAATAGGAGGAGTTATTGACATCCCCAGTATTGACATACCCACCTGAGGAGAACCCTGCTCATTAGCGTAAGCAACCAACCCAGCCAAGCCATAGTTTGTTGCAACCAAACACACTTCTGTAAAGCAGCAAAGAGTGATACCACACAGTCCCTTCATACTCTCTCAGAAGTGCACTCAGTTAGGTACCATCCAACTTGCCACTGCCCTGTGGTGCAGTCAGCTCCTCCACGCAGGACAGGTACGCAGCTCGTGTCAGTGGACAGGGGTTGCAGCTGGTCGAGAGCTACAGTACGAGAGGACAGTCATGGAGACGAGTCTACAAGCAATGAGTTGGTCACAGTCGATCAATTAGAACCTACCCACAGCCTTTCTCTTATCTCCTTCTCAATCCTCTCAGATCCCAAAGTAGTACTCAGTTGGGTCCTGTGGGGGAAGGGTTCACTATTCCCTGTAGCTGCACGCCCACTCTCACAGCAAAACGCCTACTTGTAGTGGTTTGACAGTAGTGCTCTGGCTTGTAACAAGAGGCCATGAATCTCATTATGGCACATTTCCATATTCGGAGATGTGGGAATTTTTTGAAGTTGCTGAAGCAGAACAGTTTCAAGGTGGTCTACCAAATGGCAGGGCAGGTAGATCAAGGAGGTATCATAGCCAGTCCTGGCATCACTCTCACAGCCACACATCTACAACATAAACTCCCTCTCTCTCTCATGATCACACACACACACTTCACTCACACTCACAGCTAACCTAGCTGGACAAAGGCAGCCAGAGCGGAAGCGGCCACTGTCCGTATGCTGTGCTGACTGGACCCCGCCAGCCGCTCAATGCACTCCCTGTACTCCTGCCAAGTTGGACTGCACCTGGACAACACACGCACGGACACACACACGCACACACACACATGGGAGGGCGGTAGGCTAATAACCGGAGGAGGAGGACATGAAAGTACTCACAATCCACCACGAGGTGAAGTTGGCGGTGCAAGTTTGGAGAGCAAGAGCAGGGTGGGGTGTACACTGGGACACATTGCCCCAGTCCCTTCCTTCACCAGGTCCACTCCGCGGGAGAGGTGGCCGAGGAGAAAGGGCTCCAGCGAAGGGTAGCGAGCAAAGAACTCGTGGACTGCAAGAGTGCTCTGTCTCCCCTTCTCATCCACCACTTCCCTGTGACCCAACATTCGGAGCACCAGTGCCCCTAATGTTACATACAGTACAACCAGCAGGGTTGCACGATGTAAGAAATTGTAAATATGTACGTATACACAGTAGGAAGGGGTTTCCCCATAACCTCACCATACAGCAGTGTGGCAGCATTGCGTATTGACCAGTGAGGTGAGGCCAGAGAGCTAATTGCAAGGGTCATCCCCTTTGCAGCAAACTGTAGAATTGCCAATCCACTTGCAGTGCTCCGAAAGAGCACCTTAAGTACATTCATGGCTTGCACCTGTGGGAGGTCCACAGTCTCACTGACCACACCCACGACTGGAGCACTGGCACACTGCAGAAGTGCTTCCACACATGTCTTGAGCAGAATACTCTGCAGAGAAGACATGTTGAATGTGCTGAATGAAATGTTTAAAACAAATGCTGAATGGGACTTGACCTCACCATGACCCTATCACACAGTATGTACATACATACTTGCTGGTGCCTTGGCTCCGTGGTTGCCATGGCTTCAATGCACTTGGGAATGCCCGCACTACATGGGGTACAAGGAGCGAGGTGAGCAGCCTGTCGGTAAGCCAATGGGGTGCACAAATGCAGTGCTGGCACAGTACCTCTGCCTGGTGATGGAGGAGACAGAAGAACCAGCTGTCACTACATCTAGCACCTGGAGAGGGAGGAGAGGGAGGAGAGGGAGGAGAGGGAGGAGAGGGAGGAGAGGGAGGAGAGGGAGGAGAGGGAGGAGAGGGAGGGGAGGAATGAGAGGGAGGAGAGAAAGGAGAGGGCGGAGAGGGAGGAGAGGGAGGAGAGGGAGGAGAGGGAGGAGAGGGAGGAGAGGGAGGAGAGGGTGGAGAGGGACGGGAGGGAGGAGAGGGAGGAGTTAGATGGAACAATTTGAACCACTGCCTGTCTGAACACACCTTTGTCAACCATGCATGGACCAGTGTTCTCACTGCCTGACTGTGGTGGGCATGGGCAGAGGAACAGAACTTCTTGAAGGCTACTTCTGCCGCCTCGATGGCACCCTGCATGGAGAGGGAGGGTGTGAGGGGTTTAGAGGTGAACACGCAGTGACAGGGGAAGGGGGAGTTTGTAGGATGGGTGGTATGGCACAAGGGGGGCAGGTCTGAGGGACGTGTGAGGTGGACAATGACTGGAGTGCTCACTTTGTGTCGGCATTTCATTAAGATGGAGATGAGGATGTCCCCTGCAGTTTTCCAATTTTCAACTGACCACACCTCCTGACCTAGTCCAGACAGCTTCTGGGCTATTACTGCCAATACAGTTGACGTCTCCTATGGAACAAACACCCACATGTCTGGTCTGTGAGATGCACCTCCTCCGACACACTGCTGCCAGCGAGTGTACCTTTAGTGCCAGCCAGCAGTAGGACAGGACCAGTTGGTGATCAAGGGAAGTGACGTCTGTGTGCCTCTTGCAGGAAGCAAGGGCTGGGGATGGTCCAGTGCCTCCGGGGTGGGGGGGCAGGTCAGATGGACCAGTGCCTCCGGGGTGGGGGGGCAGGTCAGATGGACCAGTGCCTCCGGGGTGGGGGGACAGGTCAGATGGACCAGTGCCTCTGGAGTGGGAGGGCAGGTCAGATGGACCAGTGCCTCCGGGGTGGGGGGACAGGTCAGATGGACCAGTGCCTCCGGGGTGGGGGGACAGGTCAGATGGACCAGTGCCTCCGGGGTGGGGGGACAGGTCAGATGGACCAGTGCCTCCGGGGTGAGGGGACAGGTCAGATGGACCAGTGCCTCTGGGGTGAGGGGGCAGGTCAGATGGACCAGTGCCTCTGGGGTGAGGGGGCACAATAGCTTGTTCAATTGCTAAGCCCATATCCGCAAAGGAAGGGGAAATCCCTGAGGTAATGAGCATAAAAGAGGATAGCTCCTGGAGTCACAGGGGTAGAATTGGCAGAAACACCACAGCTTGCATTGCATGAAACTACCTAACTCTTCTTCTAAGAGGCTGCTGGCAGATAGAGAGAGGGTGGCTAGGACTGAATTGCAGATCTTCTGGGTCACTTGCAAGACCGAGCAGAGCAATTCCTGCATTGGGCCCAATGGGAATTCCCCCACAGCTAGCCCCTCAAGCTGCCTATAGCGTGTGAGCAAGTCAGGTAAACAGAGTTGAAGGGCTTGAAGCAGACCTACATGTGATGTGAGGGTGGGCGAACAGTCACACGTCGAACGTCTACACATACAAACATACGTATGCACATCTTTGAATCATGCAGCACAGCACGGCACAACGCAGCACAGCTGGCACTGTACCATGTAGAGGCAACTTGTTGGCTGTGTGGAGTACATCCGTGTCGCCATGGGAATGAAACAGTCCCAGTAGTGCCACAAGTTGTCCGATGAGGTGGAGTTGGGCGCAGTGTTTTGTCTTATCACTGCCATCTTCCAAAGCTGTGAAGACCACCAAGTCTGCAGTCAATTTGAGCTTCTCGTGTGGCAGTTCAGCAGTGAACGACTGGCCTGGGGCACACCTGTAAGTGACACGTGCGTTGCGGGGGGGGGGGGGGGGGGGGGGAGGTGGTCAGTATACGTAGAGAACAGTGCAGTAACACTCCAGCTAGCCATCACCTCAAGAACACCATTCTGAACAGCTGTGCTCCGAGGTGGGGGCAGGCAGTTCCTGGAGTGCTGCAGAGCCTTAGGGCCCGGTTCAGGACTTCCAGCTCTGTGAAGCCATCTTGTGCACTGCGACCCGCAGGCCAGTGGAAGTACACACTCAGCATGTCAGCAGCCTTCGCCGGAAGGTCTCCTCGTCCCTCAACAAGGCAGCACAGTAGTGAAGTTTCCACACTAGGGGAGGGGAGGGGGGCTACACAAGTTAGCCAGCTGGCACTAGAGGAACGCGATGCTATATGCATCACTTCCCTATTGGTATGCACGCCAACAACACACCTCTTGTCAATGAGGCAACATACGTTCTTCTCCTCTGCCCATCCCAGCAAAATGGCTGCCCCATCTACGAGTGACCAGTGAATGGCCAAAACGGAGACTTTGATGACACAGAAGACCTTGCATGCTCTCCTCTGCTCACCGGGCACACCTCCTTTTCTCCGAGGTCCCTCCCCCTCCACCTGAACAAAGATCTCGTACACAGCAGCCAACAGAGTTAGACCTACAGTACAGCAGTTCACCAGGCAGTCGGTCACATTGCATCATATGATAGTTACATGATAGTCACATGATAGTCACATGACATGGGTGTGAAATGCTCACCACATTTCATGCTCTGATAAGATGCTCTTGGATATAGGCATGACACCCCTCTGCCCACAAGCCACTGCAGAAAGCCTGTACCAACAGAAAGTCAATCACCCTCCTCACCCCCACTCAGCCCTCCTCACTCCCACTTCAGCCCTCCTCACCCCCACTTCAGCCCTCCTTACTCCCACTTCAGCCCTCCTTACTCCCACTTCAGCCCTCCTCACCCTCACTTCAGCCCTCTGCACCCCCACTTCAGCCCTCCTTACTCCCACTTCAGCCCTCCTCACTCCCACTTCAGCCCTCTGCACCCTCACTTCAGCCCTCCTCACCCCCACTTCAGCCCTCCTCACTCCCACTTCAGCCCTCTGCACCCCCACTTCAGCCCTCCTCATCCCCACTTCAGCTCTCCTCACTCCCACTTCAGCCCTCCTTACTCCCACTTCAGCCCTCCTCACTCCCACTTCAGCCCTCCTTACTCCCACTTCAGCCCTCCTCACCCCCACTTCAGCCCTCCTTACTCCCACTTCAGCCCTCCTCACTCCCACTTCAGCCCTCCTTACTCCCACTTCAGCCCTCCTCACTCCCACTTCAGCCCTCCTCACTCCCACTTCAGCCCTCCTCACTCCCACTTCAGCCCTCCTTACTCCCACTTCAGCCCTCCTCACCCCCACTTCAGCCCTCCTCACTCCCACTTCAGCCCTCCTCACTCATGCCACATGTCAGCTCCTCCTCCAAAGTGGCCACTTCATTGGGATCACCGCTCTTCTTGCGCTTTGCCTTGAGCAATGCACGGTGCAGAGCTAAGCTGAAGGGTTGTACAGGGAGGAGAAACACTTGGCAATGCACGCCAGGCACATGTTAGCAGTGGATGGGCAGCACTCCAACCCTCGGCACCTGCTCTCCCTTATCCGACAGGCAAGCTTCTTGAGGAGAGCTGCAAACTTCTGTCTGCTAGCGGCCGAGGCAAGGTTCAAGTTGTGTGCGATCCCCTCCTTCAGCAGGACCACCTCAAACAAGGCAAGAGGCTCTGTTTGGAGTGTGAACAGCATTCACAGCTCAAGGCAGTGGGAAATACGAGAAGACTGTGTCCAAATGAACAGTGCACACCTAAGGATTTGATGGTTGTTGTCAAAAGTGTAAGTCCTTCCATCCTCAAGCCATCATCCCAGTGCTTCAAGCCCAGAGACAGTGCCTTCTCATTGTCCTTCTAAAACCACAAATTGGAAGCTGAACCATGCAGACACAAGAGACACTGAACACATACATACCAGGAGCGCTAAATCCACCAAATTGTGTTCTCGTCCCACTCGAAGAAGGGCCAGCAAAGCATGCAGGAGAAGATCAAACGGTGCTGCTTGGATAACATGAACCACACTCTCCGTTTCTCCTCTGTACTTCTCAGTCCACTTCACAGGAGGACAAACTTCCCAATTATGAGTGTCCTCACAAGGTGGAGTCCCTTCCAGGCCCTGTTGCCGTAGCACTGCTGATCTGATTGGCTTCAGCATCACATGAAAGGCACCAGGGATCAGGCGACAAGTAACTGGCAGCCAATACTGCCTGACATTGTGCTGCTGGAGGCTGGTGGTGGGAAGGGATAAGGGCACGTCACCTGTGACATGAATCTCAAAGGGGGGGCTAGTATAAGAGGTACCGGTGGTTGCCAAGGAGACAGCCAATCACTGTGTCAAACCAGTACTTCTGCCATACTTCCAGTGGACAGTTTAACCCAGCCCTTCAGGAAGAGGCAATTGCACAGAATCATCAATACATGCCCATATCACTATTTAATTAAGCATGTGTCAGACCAAACACAATTTGCAGACAGATGGGCAGGTCTGCTGTAGTACAAAGGCCTTCATTTCATGTACACACAGCACTTACACTTTCAACAGGGCAGCTTCATAAAAGTGTGACGCAGCTGGTGCTAGGGTGTTGGTGGTTAAGCACTCCTTCAGTGCTACCAGTAACAGGGGTGACTTGAGGATCTGCGGTGGAATCAGTTGCCACCGGTGACAGACAGCAGTGGCACCTTCCACGGCAACATGCCTTATCCTGGTCTGCCACATGCTGCATCAGCACCTCCAGGAGAGTGTACCGGCTTTTGACATGCCATGGTAACCATAGCAACTGATCACAAAGGTTGTCAAAGAGCTGAATTGAAAGACAGGTGTTTGGCAGAGAGTGATTCTTACAGCAGCCCAAGAGGTCTAGCATGCACACACGCATGTACACACGCATGCACACACGCATGCACACACGCACACACACACACACACACACACACACACACGCATGCACACACGCACACACACACACACACACACACACACACACACACACACACACACACACACACACACACACACACACACACTCACACACTCACACACACACACATCTGCTGAGCTCCCAGCAGGATCCTGACTCTGGCAAGCATGGCACACGCGAAGCAAGTTCTTGAACACCTCGACTGCCAGTTGTGGCACACCCTCAATCTACAGGAAACCATTGGCAGGAGAGCCATCGGTGTGTGTTCTAGTTCATTCATGGAAACCAAGTACTCACAGGGTTGTCCCCATGGTTCCACACCATGTCCATGAAGAAGTCGAACAAGTCAGTGGTCATTGCAGTGCGCTCTGACCTGTGACCTGTCCCACTCTCTATGGTCCTGTTGATGTGAGCGTGCAAACCCTCCAACCACAGAGAACACACTGCAGAAGGTGCGCACAGAGATACAGTGGCAAGACCTTACTGCAGTTGCAGTGCCCTAACTGCAGACCAAGGCATACATAAGGAAAGCAAGTAGCTATTGTAATAAATACCTTGGAAGAACTGGTATAATAACTGAGCGTCCTTGAGGCGAGAATACAGTTCTTTGATTAACTCAAAGAAGGAGTGGAATAATGGAATCTGCAGGGCGTCTTCAGTGAACAAAATGAGGTTGTTGTTGGAGCTAAGGAGAGCCTTCACAAATGACAGCAGAGCAAACTCCCTTTGGAAGTCAGTTGTTTTGCGAACAAGATCAGTAACAGCCACAGCCACACATCCTAGTGTCATCTCTTCTTCTGGCACTGTGGCTCCATTTAGCAGTTGCAGAAACTTCCAAGTAAACCTTTGAGACATGATGACTTCTTCCTTCTCTGTGCACTTGAGGAGCACACTGATAGCCCTTGCTGCCAAGTGAGCTCCTTCAAATGCTTGGGTCTGCAGTAAGCCATCATGCACGGTCACCAGCCACCACACCAGCCCTAATCCTAACCCTAACCCTTACCCTCTCCACCTAAACAGTGTTAACTCACTTGAAAAAGTAATACAGTCAGCATTTCATGTAATATAACGGCCAGTATAGGCGACGGCTGTCCTGCCGTAAAAAGAAAAAAAGGAGGTCCCACCGAGATTCGAACTCGGGTCTTTGGATTCAAAGTCCAATGTGTTAAACCTCTACACTATGGGACCCGCACGAAAATGGAAGCGAATTAGAGGCTACATAAAGCGACCTCTACTTACCCGGACGCAGCAGTTGTGAGCCAAGGACCTTCTGATTTCGCTGACCAAGGAAGATGAACAACTGGAAGTAAAGTACGCAATAAAATGAAGTAACTCAGACGACCAAAGGAGTTAAAAGCTTCTAGTACCTTTAGGGCGCTTTGAACAGATGAGGGGTTGCTCCTCTGAAGACCTTGTGTGATGACGCTCATCAGCTCAGGGAAAGGTACATACCTGGCCACAAATGCTGACTCCATGAGTAAATTACAAGCTACAAAGCAACAGAGACACGTGCAGAGTACAGGACCGCATGCACGGAACACTTTGTGGTCCCAAACACAAGGGCAGACAGTTAGACAGGATTGGGGTTCTGGTCACAGTGGCAACGGCATTCACAGCACAGTATTCTATTCACTTAGTCTGTAGAGCTCTTAAGGCAATACTGGACAAACTAAGGATGTGCTCTTTCACTACAGGGACATAATTATCCCTAACTGGGAGCTCAATTCTGTCCAGAATGCCGCACCTGTTTCCAGCTGCCAACGCTCGTTGGAGACAGGCACATCTGCGGCTGGCAGCTTGCAGGCTACCTCTGACAGCTCATGGCGAAAGCAAACTTCGGCACTTGGAAACTTCAGGAAAACATCTTCCAAAAGCTGGGCACATGCAATGAGCAACGCAGATGTGAAGGCAATCGCGCCTCAGTGAGTTCCTAGCACAAAGAACTGCGGGCCGTGTCACTTACCTGTTCAATTCTTTCTCGCTCCCTTCTTCTTCCGACAACCTTGCAAAGAACAGTAACTGCTCTCCGCGCAGCACTCTTTGCGTGTTCCTCTTCCATGCATTCCTGCAGATTTGCAATAACGTCTTGAGGTTCGGCCATCTTAGCAAGGAATCCCCGGAGAAGAAAACATGGCCGCGATAACCGTTCACGGAGGAGCGTGGGCGATTCCAGACGGAGTGAGGGATGAATCTGTGCGTGGGTGTGAGGCTGCTGCATTAGCAGGGTATGAGGTTGTGAAGAAGGGTGGTTCGGCTTTGAATGCAGTGGAGGTCGCAGTTAATTCACTGGAGGACAATCCAGTATTTGATGCAGGGCGCGGTTCAGTGTTGAACGCAGCAGGCGAAGTTGAGATGGACGCCTTAATTGTAGATGGAAAGACTTTGAATTTCGGAGGCGTGGCATGCGTGAAGAACATTGCAAACCCGATATCCTTGGCCAAATTGGTGATGGAGCGAACAGAGCACGTGTGGCTGGTTGGAACTGGTGCCAACCGCTTTGCAGCTGAAATGGGTGTAGCAGAGGTGGATCCAAGAGAATTGGTGACCGAGACTGCACAGAAAGAGTATGAGGCATATTGCAAGTATCAATCTGTGACCAAGGCCAACTTCTCCAGTGGAGTGGTATCCAGAGCTGAGGGTGGGCATGACACAGTTGGAGCTGTTGCTATTGATATTCATGGTAACCTAGCTGCTGGAACATCAACTGGAGGAATAACATTGAAGCGCCCTGGCAGAATGGGGGATTCCCCAATAATTGGTTGTGGAGCAGCATGTGACAATACCATAGCAGGTGTGTCTGCTACAGGTCATGGAGAGTCTATTGCTCGTGTCACTCTTGCGCAACGCATCCTCTTCAATCTGACCAGGGACAACAGCACTGCCAAGGATGTGGCAGAGGAGGCTCTCGAATTCATGAGGTCAAAGGTCGGAGGTCATGGTGGAGTAGTCGGTGTGACAAAAAGTGGTGAGCTATTCAAGGCATTCACGACCAAGCGTATGGCGTGGGCAGGCGTAAACAAAGATGGGAAGCTAAGCTCAGGCATTTAGTACATCTTTGTATAGTCTGCTCATAGATATTCTATTCAACTGAGCTGATAATATATTTAGTGCTTTTGTGATGTATTATACTATTGTAGGTGTTTCTATTTAATGATTTCAGGAAGTGGACCGTCTGAACAGCTGGTAATAGTATAATGCATGTGGTGTATTATACTATTTTGTAGGTGTGTGTTTATATGTCATACATGTTGATTAACTGGTTCACCAATGTTTTATATGAGGTGAATCGCAAGCAACAGAACAGATAGGAGTTCGGTAAGTAAAACCCAAGGGACAGAGTCTCGGACAGGATTCAGCTTCCCGTTACAGTGACACTGGCACCTCTGCAGCTGGGAGCTTACAGACTACTTCTGCAGCTACTCGTAAAATCAACCTTGGGCACTTGGAAACTTCAGGAAAACGTCTTCCCCAGAAGTTGGACACATGCAAGAGCAACGCAGACAGAAGCATAGCGTCTTGCGCAATAGAAAACATGGCGTGATGAGCCCCTTTCTCTGAGCTTTTTTTCCCGCAGAAGAAAACATGACCGCAATCATCGTTCACGGAGGATGCGGATCATGGGCAGTTTCTGACAATGTGAGAGAGGAAATAGTTCGTGGCTGCGAGGCCGCTGTATCAGCAGGATATGAAGTTTTGAAGATAGGTGGGTCTGCTGTTAATGCAGTGGAGGCCGCAGTGAACTCTCTGGAGGACAATCCGTTGTTTAATGCAGGGCGCGGTTCAGCGTTGAACGCAGCAGGCGAAGTTGAGATGGACGCCTTAATTGTAGATGGAAAGACTTTGAATTTCGGAGGCGTGGCATGCGTGAAGGACATTGCGAACCCGATATCCTTGGCCAAATTGGTGATGGAGCGAACAGAGCACGTGTGGCTGGTTGGAACTGGTGCTAACCGCTTTGCAGCTGAAATGGGTGTAGCAGAGGTGGATCCAAGAGAACTGGTGACCGAGACTGCACAGAGAGCTTATGAGGCATACTCCAAGTATCATTCTGTGGTCAAGGCCAACTTCTCCAGTGGAGTGGTATCCAGAGCTGAGGGTGGGCATGACACAGTTGGAGCTGTTGCTATTGATATTCATGGTAACCTAGCTGCTGGAACATCAACTGGAGGAATAACATTGAAGCGCCCTGGCAGAATGGGGGATTCCCCAATAATTGGTTGTGGAGCAGCATGTGATAATACCATAGCGGGTGTGTCTGCTACAGGTCATGGAGAGTCTATTGCTCGTGTCACTCTTGCGCAACGCATCCTCTTCAATCTGACCAGGGACTACAGCACTGCCAAGGGTGTAGCAGAAGAGGCCCTCGAGTTCATGAGGTCAAAGGTCGGAGGTCATGGTGGAGTAGTCGGTGTGACAAAAAGTGGCGAGCTATTCAAGACATTCACCACCAAGTGCATGCCCTGGGCAAGTGTAGACAAGGATGGGAAGCTAAACTCAGGCATTTAGTACATCTTTTGTACTGTGTTCAACTATATTCAACCATAGGAGTATCTGTGATTCAACAGGGCTGATAATATCTTTAGTGCTTTTGTGGTCATTATGCTGCTGCTGTAAGTGTTTATATCACTTTAGATAATACAGTTTTCAGCAAGTGGATATATTCAGCACACCTGGTACTAGCATTATGTGGTGCATTATCCGATAGCACTAGCTATGTAGGGATTGACGCTTACTCTTGTGTAGCTACGTGTTTGTTACTTTATAGGCTAATTTTTAATTGGTCCAACGGACTTTAATGTAGGTGAACCCCGAGCAACAGATGGGAGTGCAATGGGTTGTATTAATATTAGTACAAGACCCACATGTATCTTATACATGTCATCCTGTCTGTAGGTAAGTATAGCCAGACACGTCACTGTACAGAGTGAGAAACAGTAAAAAAATAACATTTATGTAAAACTGAGTTTGCCGTGATGTTGATATGTATAGTGTGTGGTTTGGAGATGGCAGTTACTGCTTTGAGGTTGGTCTATTGACTGGTGACTGTGAATAGAGGAGCTAGCTAAAGTGGTCCTCTTTGAAGGCAATGCCAGTCTCGTCTACAGTGAGTGGTTCCTCTGCTGCTATGCTGCTCTGTACCATCACCCAGTCTTCTTGGTCTGTTGCTTCAGTATTTTGACAACTCTTGCACTCTGGATTCATTCCATGACCACTAGGTCCTCTTCCTTTCTCTTGATGACTGCTGAACCCCCCGTCATTCTCGTCATGACCCCTGGATCCCACACCATTCTCTTCATGACCAGTGGATCCCCCGCCTTTCTCGTCATGACCACTGAATCCCACACCATTCTCTTCATGACCAGTGGATCCCACACTATTCTCGTCATGACCACTGAATCCCACACCATTCTCTTCATGACCAGTGGATCCCACACTATTCTCGTCATGACCACTGAATCCCACACTATTCTCGTCATGACCAGTGGATCCCACACTATTCTCGTCATGACCACTGAATCTCCCACTATTCTCTCGATGACCACTGAATCTCCCACTATTCTCTCGATGACCACTGGACTGACTCGCACTCACTTGATGTTTACTGGCTTTCCTTCTGTTTGTTTGACATAGTTTGCGCTTCCTTTCAGGAACAAGAATACAACAGCCCTCCATTCCATTGTCCAGACTGCAAGTGGGTGACTGTGTTGGCCGGACACACTCTTGTTTCTGCTGGAACAGACCCTTCACTGTGACAGGAGATGGACTCCTGGAGGAGTGGGATGAGCCACTCCTGAGAGTTCCGACTCTACTGTTGATCTCTACAGCTCTGCTGTGTCCATTCTTCAAAAATGCACTCCTTTTGGAACTAAGAGAACAGTACCTGCTCTGGTCTTCGAGGCTGGAAGTAGCGTTGTCCACTGGATGGGTGGAAGAAGTAGATGACGCAGAGGACGAAGAGGAAGCTGATCCTATACTGGAGCTGGGTGTATCGACAAAGAACTCTTGTTTATCCCTTGTGTACCGCTTCACAACTTCTGGTGGAGTGGGCAGTTCAAAGTATGAGTCCTCTACACTAGGAGGGAATTCGGGCTCACTCTCAGTCTCCCTCAAGTGCTGAAACTGACTCAGCTCCTGTTCAAAGTACTGCAGTTCCTTGTGTGAGTCCCATATGCGACCTCTCTTGAGGTATTCCATCTGCTTTGCATGGTAGGCACTCACAGCTTCCATCAACAGAACTGTCCCTGCCATTGGGGGGGCTTCAGGCTCTGTCGTAGAGCCACCTTTCCTTTGCTTGCCTGATGGGCTGGGTGGGATCGCCTGGACAAGGGGGTCTTCTTCTGCCTCTAGCTCCAGGTTGCCCACCTTCTCAATGTGCTTTCCTCCTACTAGGACCATTGCTTTCTCACTTCGGCATGGTCCCAGCTCTGGTACAGGCACCAAGAAACGGATGTATGATGTGAATAGCTTGAAATAGGCTAGTGTGTCACCATGGTTTGAGAACTGCAAGATGTGTCCTGTTTCAAGGCCACACCATATTGTGTCCAGGACAGGGCAGAAGGCCGAGATGAGGGACTCGTGAACAGCAGTCTCTGTCGGGTACTCAGCAAACAGGACCTCTCGCAAGTTCTTCACAAAGATCAGCTTCTTCGTTGCAGCGTCCCACGCTGACACAGTGATCCCCCACACGTGTACTCCCCACACTACCCTCCCTTGCTGGTCCAAGGCCAGCTGTCCAACACAGTGAGGCCACTCAACAGGAAGGCACTCTTTTCCCTTCTCCTTCAAGGTGTGGCAGCTGTGGAAGCTGATGGAAGTGTTGTAGGAGACCCACAGATCCCTACCCACCACTTGAAGCCCACTGATCTTGGCTTCCGTCAGGTATTTCTGCCGAGTCTGGCGATTCTTTAGTTCACTCTGAACATCATCTGTCAGCATGAACACGCACCCTTCCAGTGTGCCAATGAAGATGTTCTTTTTGTTTGCCGACATGCAGCACGGGGAACAGTCGGACATTCGAATGGAGTGGGCATGAGACTTGGACCTGGCATTGAACACATCAACCCTGGAGGAGTTCATCAGTCCATCACGACTGGCCACCCATAGGAAGTCATTGTGAAAGGACATACACTTCACCTGCCGGTTGAAACCGATTTGGAAAGTGTTCAAATGTCGGAAGCTTTCGCCGTTGAAGACTTGAAGCTCTGCTCCTTCTGCACTGTCGCAGCACACCCAGAACTCAATGGGGGGAATACTGTCTAGGACGTGTGTGACTGATTGCAGGGGGGACTCTGTGTGGTGGAGTCTGTAGCAGGCATCCCTCATTGAGTACTTACTTTGCAGGGAGCGAGCCCCAATGGTGAGCTGCACCACAGGATCGCAGAGAAGGGGGAGAATGTTTGACATTGATGGCCGATTCTTGGGCTGGTAGGACCAGCACTGTTTCATCAGCATTGCAAGATAAGGGATCCCTATTTTGGCCATTTTCACATCATCAAGTTTTGGCAGCTGCCCCTTTTCAACGGCAGAGTTGATCAACTCCTTCCTGGGACCCTTTGAGTTGTGAAAGTCATATGGGTTGCGTCGAGCCACCATCTGGTAGAGGACCATTCCAAACGAGAAAGTGTCCGCAGTCTGGTCATACGCAGGGTGTTCGCTGCTCACTACTTCTGGTGCCATGAAGCCCGCAGTGCCACAGTGACTCTTTGCTCCGCTTGGCGCCGCCTCAATCACCAGACCAAAGTCCGCTACCTTGCAGTTGACCAGGTTGTTCAGTCGCATTGACCACAGCAAGATGTTGTCCGACTTTAGGTCACGATAGATATAGGACATTTGGTGGAGGAAGTCTAACCCTGCTGCTACCTGGGCTGCCATGCGAAAGAGGAGAATGCGTGGCAGAGGCTTGGAGCCCTTCACGAGAGGAGTCTTCAGTGTCCCCCCTGGTGCATACTCGAGCACAAGCGCAAGATGGGGTAGCTCCACAACCACCCCCAGCATTCCAGCTAGGGATGGATGGTGACACCTCTGAAGGATGATGGCCTCATTCCGCAGCTCTTTCAGCGCTTCAGTCACACCTTTTACATAGCGCTTCACTGCCACATCCCGTTCCCTGAATGTGCCAAGATACACTTCACCGTATCCACCCTTCCCAAGAAATTTGTCTTCCGAGAACACCACTTCTGAGTGGGAGAGCAAGAAGTCTCGGTGGAGGTCACCTAGGAGGATGTCAGGTGCCACATCTAAAATAGAAATCCTGTGCCCATTCCCGCATGTGACAATGAATGTGTCATTGCCGCTTTCTGCATCTTCAATCTCCACCTGCTTCACAGTGTGATCAATCTGCTCCATGAGGATGTCCTTCTGGAAGAGAGCTGGTGGACGGAGCTTCTCTTGAAGGCAAGAGTAGCAAGGGATCTGATGTACTGTGTTCTCCATAAGCCCTTGGAACCACTCAATCAGGAGCTTCTCACAAAGGTCAGTGATGTGACCGTATATCTGCACTCCTTCTGTTGTTGGGGTGGTTGTGATGCAAACACCAGTCCTCGCTTTAGGTGCCTTCTTCAAGGTATTTACTTCTTTCACTTCTTCCACTTCTTGTGAAGCGTCGATATCTTCCAAAGCCTCCACTCGGAAGAAGAGAGGTAGGGATGCCTCCCTTTCTGGTCCCGCCACTGCAACACCATGGCTTGGTCTGTGATAGAACATCCCGCTTTTCCAGTATTTGAGGATGCTTTCTCCATTGGTGATGCTACACATAGGTGTGATGGAGTCCAGCCGCTGTGGCTCTCCCACTGGCCCAAGGGAGTGCTGCCAACTGCCAGTGGAAAGGGACTGGAAGCTAACTTCAATTGAAGGCTGACTGGAAGACTGTTGCTCCATCAGTGTGTGGTAGTCAAGTACAGCCTTCACACAGGGAACAGAGTGGAGTATGCGTGCAAGGAACCTGCTCCAGAAGCCAGGAGGGGTCAGGTGACCTATAGGGAACACTAGGTGGCGTTGTCTGCACACCATGCCAGGAGGATCGTCAATGTCCGGCGGTGTACTCTGTGGTAGCATCGACGTGATGAGCAGGGAGTGTTGGTCAAGAGGCAGGGCCACCTCAAAGCGGTCCAGGAGGACCACAAACTGGTCCAGAAATCCACTATTTCTCCCCCTCATGAAGTCCTTGTAGAGGATGTCAAGGCACTTGGTCTCCATCACACCATGCTTGATGTAAGGGTTCTTCTCACTCACCGTGACAATGGCTGACATCATGTCAAATAGCCAGTGTGGGTCAATGAAGTAGAGGTCGTCGAGGTTGTTTTTGCGGTCGTTGAAGTGCAGAATGGAGCCCAAATCGTGGAGGAAGACGGTTGCTGCATGTATGTCATCATCTGTGTACAGGTCTGCCTGCTTCAGACTACAAATCATTTTCTTGTACTCACTGCCATGCATCACAGCAGAGACTGCCCCCGTCTTCACTTTCTTGTGCAGGGAGAGAAGGTGCTCGTCCACCACCTGATAGCTAGCAGGGACGGGCCTCTCCAGCAAAAGTGACGGCTTGTCCGGATTTTTAAGAAAGTGCTCTGGTTCTATGTACTTTCTGGCTTCCTTGTAGATGGAACTGATCACATTGTCCAAGTTGATCTTCTCCACAAGGCCAACATAAGTGACTTTATCAACTAGAGGCAAAAGAGCAAAATGAGAATAAAGAAAGAGTTGTTGTGACATCCCCATTAAAGCCAAGAAATGTATCTCATAAATATGCACAAAGTGAAAATGCATGCTATGTTGGAAACAGTTCACAAAGTGCAAGTCCACTCACTCTGTAGCTTCGTTTGATGTGCTGCCAGCTCTCCAACCTCTTCCAGGAGGTCGTGTACTCGCTCCTTCTCCTCATTTGATAGCCTGTCGTAGTGGGTCCCAATGATGACCACTCTAGAACCTGGGACGCGTGCTGCAATGTTGTCCAACCAGGGCTTCAACTCGGCAATGCCTCTCTCCCAGTCACTCATCTTCCACAGCAAGAGGTAGAGCGAGCGCTTGGTGAGGAAACACTGGTGGGTGGCGTAGTAGACATCCTGACCTCCAAAGTCCCACAGTGTGAACTGAATGGGTGGGCCAGCATCGCCTTTGCAAGTCCATTCATTGACTTCAATTCCAACTGTTGACTGGTTGTCACTCTCCTTGACCTTCTTCCCAAGGAGACGCTTCACAAATGTGGTCTTGCCCCTTGCTGCCTGGCCAACAAGCATCAGCTTCATGCGGTAATACGGCTTTGCACTTTTGAGACACTCATCTAGGTACCCAATGCATGCTTTGAGGTCAGCGGCCACCAGTTTGGGAGGGTCAACAAGGTTGCCCAAGCCCTCCAGCTTCAGCGTGTGCAGGTCTTTTAGGCGTCCCATCTCTTTCGGGAGCCTCTCGATGGCAGGGTTGTTCTCGAGACTCAGGTACTCTAACCTCACAAAGCCACCAAGACATTCAAGGTGAGTGGAGAGCTGGTTGTGGCCAAGGTCAAGCCACTTCAAGCGATGTGCCTCTACCACAGCCGGCAGTGAGTGGAGCTTGTTGTGGGCAAGGTTGAGTTGCTGCAGCTCTGGCGACCAGACCTGCAGCTTTGGCAGGGTGGTGATGTTATTGTGCATGAGGTTCAGTTCCTTGAGGCTGGGCAGCTCGAGAAGGGCGGGGGGGATGGACCGAAGGGAGTTGTGCTCCAAGTTGATTACTTTTGTATTCCTCAGAAAGGTCCCCACGTCATCAGGGAGGCTGCGAATCATGTTGTACGAGAGGTAAAAGTACTCCACATAGTTGATGCGGCGTAGCCATGACGATTTCACTGACTCAATCCGCATTCCGCGCCACTGAACAGTCTTCATTTCTTCATCCACTTTAGTGCGAACCAGTATTTCCTCGTACACGCGTGAGTCCTGTATGCCAGAGGCCTGAAGGACGGCATACTCAGTTGGTATCTTGCCTGCTTTTACACGCTTTTGCACCAGCTCGAAGTCAGGATCCTGTATGTCATTGTTTTGATATTGGCTGAGTTGATAGCCATAGAGCCGCAGAACCAGCTGATAGTCTCTTGTTTTGACTGCTTTGAGCATCAGCAACATGGCTCGAGCCGAGTGGCACCTGCCCTCCAAGGAACGGGCTAGAGCCACCTCCAGGCTAATCTCCTTCTTCCTCTTCCCTTGCTCGATCATCAAGGCCACTGTCTCCGGGTTGTCTCGCTCAACTGATACAATGAGAGCTCTTTGCATGCATCCAGACTCCACTGGGAGATCGCTTCTCTCAAACAGCATCTTCATCAACGGGGCATCATCTTGATTGGCAGCTCGAAGAACAGCTAGGCAGAGAGCAAGAGAAGCGTATTATGTACCTACCATACATTCACCTACATTGTACTCCACCTACATACTCATGCATGTAACATTCTCATGCATCAAGGCATGCTGGGCGGGTGCAAGGATACCATTTGCATACACAAGCATTGAAGCAAGTGGTCATAATCAATTTATAAGTACCGCTGGCAGCCACTGAAATCAGTGAGCAGCATGCCAGTTTCATATCACATGACTCAGCAAAGAAAGACATGCATTGTCCCACAACTACACTACCCATTGCTTGACCCACACACTTTCAATTTTCATTGTGTACAGAGACATAGTGTACCTGGAGAATTAGAAGCTTCCTGTTCACAACATTCTACCCACAGCTGGTGCATGGGTGATCGAGAAAGTGTGGTCCATATGTACATGTAAACAACCACCAGTTGTAGACAAGCTCTCTATGAAATTAAGTATGTATATACGAATATCATCAAGGCCTGGGCAGATGATGTTAAAGTGTTGTCGATTGTTGGTTGTGCCTGAAGATAGCTCTCTATGACATCTGATGGTCGGAACATTGCTACCATGGGAACCGTTAACACTGATTCTACTTATTGGCATGCGAGCAGGCGGCATGGGGTTTCCGCTTAATTGGCAGCTCCTGGAAGCTGATTGGCTGAGCATGACATGGCATGTACAGCTTTAATTCTGCCATAGCCAGATCGACTCGAGTTCCCAACCACACATCATGCAACTACCAGCGAAAGTATGGGATGTACGTGTAGTAAGACGGACTGTGAGGAGGTAAGTAGATCTTTCTCCAGTATAGATGCAAGAATGAACCATGTTGCAGTCAATCTCCCGCACTATAAAGTGTACTGCAATGCACGCACATGTACTATGGAACCTCACCTGCTGAACACATAACTCGCAGAGTCTCAAATCTTGCAGCTATTTCTGAACTTCCAAGTGGTGTCTTCCCAAACTCGTCCTTACAGTCCAGCTCTGCCCCCTGCTCAATCAAGAACTTTGCTACGGCGGTGTGCCCTCCCGCTGCTGCCAGGTGCAGGGCGCTGTAACCGTTGTTGGTCTTGATGTTCACGTACCCGTTGTCCGACGGGATATACTGGTCAAAACCCAGCAACATTTGGATCATGTCGAAGCGGCCTTCGGACGCGGACTCATGGAGCGGCGTGTAGCCGAACAGCCCGCCAGACTGGAGCAGCTTCACTGGTATTTCGCTCGGACTGTTCTCTTTGAGGTCTTCGAGGTACGTTCGTGCCTCCTCAACCCTCCCTTCGTGGCAGAAGCGGTTGAGGAATTGCTCGTCTGAAGGCGTTTCCGGGACAGGACTGCCTCTGTTCTCGGAGGATGGCGTTCCAGGGACCGTGAGGCTCTGGTGCAAGCTCTCTGTCGACTGCGAGACAGCGTCTTCCATTGTGCGGCTAGGGCACAGAGATAATGAGCTGCGACCTGCCCCCACAAGGGACGTACGAAGGATCTGCGACAAACCCCTTTAGTGTATCGGAGCTAAAACGGATGTTGATCCGTGGACCTTGTGAGCTGTCACGGGGGGCTGGCAGAAAGTGAAAGCAAGCGCAGTCTTGTGGGCCTCCCCCGTTCGCCCGCGTAGTCCATATATGAAGGAGAACTAGGCTGTGTTTAGCTTGGAAACCCTCGCACTTTGCAATTAAAAACAATAATTACAGAAAACAAATCCTTCGAATGAGTAATGGTATTAAAGGCAGAAACTAATATAAATTAAAATAGCCCAATAATAATTACCGCAAACTTGCATAAAATATTTACATACGGTCAGTGCACAAAATTCACAACAGTCAAACATCGCTTGTAATTCTCTGGCCTTCCAAAATATCCTCACTTCCAGTAAATTCTTTGTCAACGTACTTTTTT
>OX465045.1:449906-467406 GCA_949841015.1 Aplysina aerophoba
GGAGAGGGGAGGGGAGGAGGGAGTAGGGGAGGGGGAGGTGAGGTGAAGGGGAGGAGGGAGTAGGGGAGGGGAGGTGAAGAGAGGGGGGAGAGGAGGGGGAGAGGGGTAGGGAGGAGAGGGGAGGGGAGGAGGGAGTAGGGGAGGGGGAGGGGGAGGTGAGGTGAAGGGGAGGGGAGGGGAGGTGAAGGGGAAATGTGTAGTTGTCTACCCAGCTGCTATGTACGTACGTATGAATGCACACTCTTACTGTACCCTGACAATAAGAATCATTGTGGGACATCACAGTGGGTGCAGAATAAGGGAATGAATGCCAACAATGGAAGACAAGCTTTCAGGGTCCCATTCAAGATGCACACTTGGACTAGGGTCAGAAGGCAGGACATCCAGAATCCTCAGCACATCTCAGCCCATTGACTCACTCAATGGGAGTTATTCACACTTTGCACATGCATGCAGGCGCCCCCCACTGCTGCGTGTGTCTCCGCTACTCGCTGTACATACCTCACACGTCCCCTTCTCATCTTTCACCTGTTTGAACAGCTTGTCCCAGTACGTCTCAAGGTTCTTGAACAGCTGTGTATGGACATGCAACAGTGGAGGTTTACATGGCAACACAGGGTGAGAGCAGTGGACACAGGACCTGGTCGAGTAGCCTTGTAATGTGGCACATAACCATACCCCTGCTACGCCAAAGGAGCAGCCATATCAGAGTAGATAAGATTGTTAGTTTGTACAAACTGTGCCCAGTGTTGGGAATTAGTGACAAATGTTTGTTGCAATACATCAGACTACATTACCTCACCCATAGTGACACAGCCGACACACAAGACCACAGGTCAATTGAGGGAGCTGACGGCTTCCTACTCCTCTTTGGTAGGCACTTCATCAGCTAAGTGTTGGGTCATGTGACGCTGGTTTAGCAGGTGTGAAGTCACACCAAGTGGCGCCATTAATGCACACAGTGCATGTACGTATATATGGACCCCTATATGTGAGTCCTAGTGCCAATATGTGGGCACGGTGTGCACTTTAATAATGAATTGAATTGAATTGAACTGAATACATGTTCTCTGGCATGTGTCGCACTGGTCACTCACACACCACTGGACTTAGCCCATGAACGTACTGATGTGGAGAAGTTGTAGAAGGAGAACTCAGCCAACATGAAGTCCATCATTCGCTGCATAAACTTGAGCTGTGGAAACACAACAGACAGAAGACACATGTTACAGAAACAAACAGAACAGTAGTGGTGTCCATGTAAGGATGGTGGTGGTTGTTTGTAGATAGAGTAAAGTACGCACACGCTGCACACAGCATTGCGTTCCTGGCACTACTGCAAACTGCAGCTCACTCACTTACCATGTTGATGGAGTGAGAGGACCTGAGCGAGACCAAGAACTGAGAAAGAACCTTCTTGTATGCTGCCTGTGTCAGAACGGTAACTTCACCAAAATTGCTCCATCCAGCTGGCTGTAGGAAGAGCAACAGGGAACGAGAAGAGCATGGGAAGAAAATGTCAATCAATTCCATGTCCAATGTGCTCCATAGAGAGACAGAGCACTCACGTCTGTGGTTCGCATGCCCTGCTTGCAAGAGGTGAACCTATCCATGGATGTCTGACTTGTGGAGCGCGCCAGGATGATATCATTGTAAGTGTCCTTTGTGAGAGAGGGGGAGGGGAGGGGAGGAGAGAGGGGGAGGGGAGGGGAGGAGAGATGTAGTGTGATGGCACATAATCTTGCTACAGTAGTGACAACAACAAATGACAGCACCACTCACCGATACTTGGTTGAACTGTTGGATGACCTCTTCCAGTTCAGAGGCAAAGGCCTCTGTTTGGCGGAGGTTTGACTCGTCGTGGTATGTCCACACCTTGCCAAGGATCTCCGTAAACTGATGGGGAAGTAGAAGGGAGAGGGGGATTAAGTGCATAAAACATGGCCGGGCTATTCAAGGCATACAGTAATACAGTAATATCAGAGCATTGGAGGCAACACACATGCGTGCATGTACACACACAATGACACTTACATATGTATGTATGTATTCATGCATGCATACACGCACACACACACACACACACACACACACACACACACACACACACACACACACACACACACACACACACACACACACACACACACACACACACACACACACACACACGCACACACGCACACACACACACAGGCATATGTGAATTCAAAATCAGTGACTGTGGGCAGCTTGCCAAACCTCACTACACATATACATACGTATATAGCCCAAAGGTGATTTCAAAACTAAACATACCAGTCTGCCACCTCGCCCATTGAACCACTACGACCATATCCACACACACTACATATGTATGTATGTATGTACATATCTCTACAGGGCCATGGGAAGTGCAGCAGCAGGAACAAATAATCATCCTACTAGTGAGATACACAGCGGGTTTAAGGTCTGCTGTGAAGCTACAAAAGTAGGCAATTCATGTGACAGTCACTTTGGCCAATGAAATTATTAAATGAAATTATATGTTGGCATTTTATGATCTGCGTACATACGTATGTACATACATATGTATGCATACTGACTAAAGAGCAATTCCATTGGCTCAAATGGCAGTCACATGAATTCCTAAATATCCATTCTTTATGCAATCAACCCGCTACCAAATGTATATACACACATGAGCTACACACACAGACCTCATGGGAAGCAACTGAGGACACACCTTTACATGTACGCAACCGCTGTTCACAAACACACAATGCAGGCCATCTGCAGACAAGTACCAACTGACATCTTCACTGTCCCACCAACACAACACGACGTGATAGCATCTCCCCACTCACCACTCACCATTAGTACAGAACACAGACAGTTTGTAACCATTTCCCTATCAACCCTACTTGTACAAGGCATGCACCACCTGTTTACAAAAGAACATTAATACACGTTTACACAAAGCAACACAACTACACACACAGCACCAACCTCCCCAGCCCTGTGACCATAGGACACTCACACCACATTGCAACTAGCAAGGTGGTTGCCTTGGGAGGCCTCAACTAGCAAGGTGGTTGCTTTGGGGGAGGCCTGACCACCAGATTGGCAGGGCAGTGCAGCCACAGGCTTCAGGGCAGCCGTGCAGTGCTATGTTGTACCACTTGACTGTGAGTCACCATAGCAGCCAGCAGGCAGTCTTGCATCACACACCATTAAGTGCTCCCATACGTAGTTAGGACACACTTAGGGCTTCTCAGAGCATGGCACTAGTCACCCCCAGCACCCACACTATCAGCCCTTCACTGCAGAATTGGCTGGCAGGATCCACTGTGAATAAGCATAGGAACACAAGTACCAAAATACGAAGAGCTAGTTGTCATGACGACTACTTGGCTATGTATGTGTGCTCAGTGTATCAGTCCCACATGGTCACACGACCCCAAGTTTGTAGGTGGAACAGGGGTCAACAGTCAGAATGGCTAACTCAGTACCGTAAAACTGTGCATTGTGCCTGAAGTGCTTAGGAGAAAGGCATGGTGTCCCAAAGTTGTTCCCCCACTCGCAAAATTGTTGTGATTCCTTGTCATGATGGGTGCCACTACACCAGAGTGTGTGCATCAGCTGAGGGGATGACTTACAGGAAAGGGCACCTATGACCTGAGCTGAGTACATATCAGTTCTATGGGTGGAAGTGAGCTCATCACTATAGCTTATATAGGAGAGACAGACAGACTGTCTCACACACACTCTTGTACATAGGTACGTAGGTTCGCACAGACGCACACACACGTGTGTGTGCGTACATATGTACGTATGTGTGCTAGCATACACCATGTGCCGTGTGTGCTTGGTAACTAGCAATGGGCTGGGATGAGTCAGTGTAGCCCTACACTTACATCACACATACACACACATCAGCACTTGCTGTAGACACAACACTCAACTGCGCATGGCCTCCGAATCCCTAATGAAGGACACACCCCAGGCCCCCACCTGTGCAAAGGGTGCAGACACTTCGTCCATGCCCTTCTCCTCCTCCAACACTGTCCCCAGGTGTTCTATCTTGAGCACGAGCTGTCGCGCAGCGTGGTTGTGTCGCACGCCAGAGTTGTGAAATTCAACGAGTTTCTCCTTGAAATCCTGCAAACAGTCTCCAAACTACAAGTACGACAGGACAGTAATTGTACACACAGCACAGACATTTCTCTGGTATCGTACACCATTGTGCCACTGGTTGACTTTTAATCACGAACATTCCTCACTGCAGCCGTACCTTTTTCGACCGCTCTGCCCACTGCTGTAGTTGCGCCCGAAACTTGGGGCTGTCATCCAGACGAGAATCAAACACGGGGAAGAAGTCCATCCCGAGGTGAGGGGCGCCCAGCGGCGATCCCACGCGCTCTCCCTTTTCCATTCGTTCTCTCTTGCGCACTACGCTTTCACTCTCCAGAGACCGCCGAGGGATCACTGCCATTCGATCATCAGTGACGCACTCCGCTCGAGTGGATGACCGCACGCTTAATGAATCTCGTTAATAGCAGATGCTCTGTTCTCCATAGCAACCGTACCGTCAACATGGAGGGCGACTCCTTGGTCCAGAATTCTTCCTTTCTGGAAAGCAGTGGCGTGGTGTTTAGTGCCGAGCAAAAAGCTACTCTTCAGACGTCTCTTGCCATTTTGAAGAGCCAGCACAAGTTCAAACGTGTCAGACTGTGGGGAATGATCAAAGGAATTAAGAAGAACTATTTCATTGCTCAGGGGATAGGCAATGATGAGACCCAAGACAGAAAGTACCTCTACAGGTACAAGTTTCCGTCGTCACGTACACGTTTGAAGAATCTGTGGCTACAATGTCATTCTTTGTAATGCCCTCTCTACTACAATATCGATCATCATACCACACTACACTGAATGTGTCTAGCATAAGGGTCTCTTTCTTGTCTCTTGTTGCAGCCAGGATTGCCTGAACTGGGCCATTCTTCCCCCAGCTGATGGTGCACTCATGATGAGAGCAGGGTTGCTGCGAGGTCGCTTCTCTGGGGACCCCTCCTTTGTGTATGAGCACACAGTGTCGCATCGGACTGGTGAGGGAGAGGGGGCACACGAGGAGACCACTACAGTGGAGATGAAGGAAGAGGACCGCCTGGCTGCTGTTGTGGCCACCATTGAGGAGGAGGTGGGAATTGTGCCTCAGGGTGCGGTTATGAAGACCCCAACTGGAGTGGTGAAGAGGAACAATGCATTTGAAGGTCTGGCACACTTGTATGTATTTTTGCTTTTGTGTATACTTTGTACAAGCACCCAATAGTTGCCTTTGTACAGGCGCTGTCACACCCAATAATAGCCTTTGATATAAATATTATAGTTAGTGAGCAATAGTCACAACATGCATTTACTCATTTGAGGCCTCCCTCCTCCTCCTCAGGTTTGTCTTTGGGAGATGCACAGAAGTTGAGTCAGTATCTGCTTCTGAGGGAGCCAGTGCATGACAGAAGCAAGGAGCTTGCATCGAGGAAGACTGGAGTCAACAAAACGCTGGAGTTTCTGGACAGCATAGAGAGTGATATCCCAAAAGGTAAGCACACCAGATTGAATGCTGTAGGCTCAGAGAAGGTATGTATGTATGTATGTATGTGATTTTCATACTGAACACTGATGCGAGTCCCCAGTCATGATGGGTCTGTGTGTGACTATTTAGCGCCATAGTTGGGAGTGGAAAGCTTTTAAAAGTAAATTATATTGTGCAAATTGCTGTATGACATCATCAGTGTGTGTGCTGGTCTTTTGTCATGGTGTGCAGGTTGCTGGAGTGTGCAGCTCGAAGATGGATCTGTGGCGGTCCTCCGCAACTTGGTGTGGCTGGGCTACACCTTCTACCATGTCCCATGCACCAGGAACTACGGCGCCTTTTATTGTGGAACAGGAGAACGCAACCACGATCTGCTGTTCATGCTTTGAGAAGAACCACTACCAAATTAATTCTCCATGTGACTCTCCCACAACCACCCTTGCACTCGTTGCCCTTGTATGTATTTCCAAACAGCATGGTAGTTGTGAAGCACTGTGTATGAAACAAAGTGATGGTTGATGACGTTACAACCGATGCCCAAGGTGGCCACTTCTCATCAGGTTGTTATAGTCCACTTGAGTGTACTTTTCCATAAGCTCTCTGGAAGGGTGTGGAGACACACAATGAATAATGCAGCCATGACCACACACACAACTAGCCCAGGGCTGTCTATACCTTCTGTCTGCTATCTTTGCTCGGATGTTCTCCAGAGTCTTTTCTTGCTCCTCCTGGGTTGTGTTGAGAAAGTCTGCCTTTTCAATTAACATGTGTGCCTTTATTAACTGGTCCTTTAAGTTCTGAATCTGAAGAAAATACAACATGACAGAAGGCAATGAGAAGAGTAGCTAAATGATCATGAATTGGGAGATAATAGCTAGGAGTGTGGCTAAAGCAACATGTGTGGGAGTTGAAAGGGAAGTGACCCAAGAAAGATTAGCAATGACTCAAAGGATTAACATACTGAAATTAAGTTTTAACTGATCATTGTCTTATAGAAGAGACTCCTGTATCCCCACCTCTAACAGACCTGACACATTTATCCTAATTAGCTAGCTACGTATAAGAGCAATAATGGTAAGGCACTCACGGAGTTCTTTAAAAGTAATGGTTCGTTGGCGGAACTTGTTGAGGCTGCTCTGACAATCTTGACAATGTGGGGCAAAAAGCTGAACGTTTGGCGGATTTCTTCGTCACTAACGTCGTTGTATGAGCGCAGACCTTTGGCAGCCATTTTCTAGGACGGGGGAATACCCGAAGTTTGGCTATTCCATGGTTGCAAAGCATTGTGCTCAGAGATGCTTCCTTACTGGGCGAGACTGTACTTTTGGGGCGTCCACGGCATCTTCGTTGAAGTAGTCTTCACTAGTGTGTGGGAGTATGTGGTCACAGGCGACCTAGCCCTCAAGGGCGTGTCCTCCATGTGGGCGTTTTTCGTCTACGGACTGGGGACACTGCTGCTCGCGGAACCCGTGTGCGACATCTTGACGGCATGGAAGGTGCATCTGCTCATGCGGTGCTGCGTTTATGTGCTCTTCACGTACATGTGGGAGTTCTCATTTGGCTGCATCTTGAGCTATTTCAAAATGTGTCCATGGGACTACAGTGCATTTACTTTTAACTTTTTGGGCCTCATCACCTTGGAGTACGCCCCTGCTTGGTACTTGGCAGGACTCTACTTTGAGCAGTTGTATCAGTATCTGCAGTCCCTGGAGAGGAGTGCAGTGTGGAAGCGCTACTCGGTGGTGGAATCTGACGGTGACCTAGTTCAGTCGACGCACATTGTGACCCGCACACTGATAAGGACCTTCTCTGGGACCAATTTAAAACAGAGTAGCCAGCCAGTGTTGTTTTCCAGCAGTATTGAGGAGGAGGAGGAGGAGGACGAAAGTGACGATAGATAATTGCTGCAACACAACCTGCTCCCTCTCTTGAGTGATGTACATGATCCATACTACTGCACCTGTCCACACTATATGGTATGCTAGCTCCACATGCAACTGTACCTCATGAACACAACAATTATTTTATGTAACTTGTGCATGTTGAAGAGCCTCTTAAATAATGCCTCTGTTGTGTTGAAAGTAACGAAGAGACAAAAGTGGTATATAAACATGTAAGATATGAAGTTGTACCATGTAGCGCGTGCTACTGTTTCTTCGGCTTGTTAGCAAGTGGGTCTGTCTTCACCGACAGCCTCCTGCCATCACTGACCTTACAGACGGCTGAAAATCTGCAATCATGATACAACAACAGTGAACCTGCAGTACTGCAAGTGGACTGACTAGCTGGTGAGAGGATTCTGACTAACTTTTCCTTTGCTGGAATGACAATGCAAGAGTCTTTCTGCAGGACAGTGGTGCTACCATCACCACGAATAAGCTCTGACTCTCCCTCGAGTTGCCATAGAAACACTTCTCCCTCATAGCTTTCCTTCTGGTGACTGGCGCCCCACACTGTCACCTTCATTGCCAGAAAGCAGAGACCACTTGAAGTGAACATCACTACATACAGGACACACACCTGCAGCGTCATACCTGGAATTCACCATGAGAGCCACCAAATAGGACTTTGCTCCCCTTATTAATAACCTCTGCCTCACTCTCCTCAATACACTACAAGAGAATCGTGTGATCGACACAAGGAATTATCTCAAGTATTCCCTCTGGTCATTCCCCAGCTACTCACCGATCTGAAGTTGATTGGTGCCTCCAGTGAAGTGGCCGTATCCAGCTCAAATGGAGGTGACCCAAACACCTTACCATCTGGTGGCTTGCCAGTCTTATACTCCTCAGATGCAAAGAACCTGCACGGCACACCAGCAGCATGGAGGCTCATCCTCAAGCAACTGTCTGCTAGAGCATCTCAAGTAACCTCATTCATAAGCTTGGCTCTATGCAACATTAACTGCATTTGGGAAGAAAGCGTCTCACTTTTTAATAACAGGTCCGAGCTGTGTCCCGAGGTCATGGCAGTGGAACCATTCTTCCCACAGCACATCAGTGCTCCCATCGACATAGTACCTGCACATATCAAGGGGAGGCACACTGCAGCCTGTGCATGCTTGTGACCTACATTGTATAATAACTAACTACCCAGTCCACCTCCTATACAGCCAGTGCACCACCACCACCATTGTGGCACCAGAGAGCATCGCAAAAGAACACAGTGGGTATTAAGCAAACAACACAGTAAGAAACCACGTGTGAAGAGGTCTCTGTTTAGTGCAGAAAAAGTTGCGTTGAGATGATGATGTCCACAAAAGAGATGTTCATGCAGCAAGGAGGAAGCGAAAAGTAGCAAATGCATATCTCCAGTTGGCAGTGCTGTGGAGCATCACCTGAGTCCATCTGTTTCACTGTCCAGCCTCTCCCTCTCAATCACCATGCCAACAGTGTTCTCAAAGCGCTGAGGAGAGTGCGGGACGCGCGAAGGTAGCATGAAGCACTCTCCCTCTTTGATGACAACATCCTTGTGCTCTCCCCTCTCCACCACCTTCAGGACCATGTCGCCTTTGAGCTGATAAAACCACTAGCATTCGAAGACAGATACCACACGGACTTACATACTAAACAGCTGCTGCTGGAATGGAAAGCTAAATGATACTCTCACCACGTGTCTGCAATCATTGCGGCTAAATCCTGTCCCTACCTCCTCTCCTTCTTCCATGTGGTAGTCCTCCCTCACGTTCGGCCCGCCAATGAACATCACCTTGAGCTGCCCCGAGTACATCAATTTGTTACATACAGGAGGAAGAAAGAACTTCTTGTTCTCTTCGATCCATTGAGAAACTTTGTTCACTTCAGCGCCTTCCGTTAGAGTCCTCTTGGATTCCGCCTCTACAGAAATGGGGCCTCTTTTCGTTCCACTTGTGCTGGGCTCCTGGACCTGGCTGGTGCCATTCTGTTTGGACGTGCCCTCCATTTTACAGCGTAAACAAGGGCGTGGTCTGGTGGAGGGCGTGTTCAGAGAGCAACTGGAGAGAGAGAGAGAGTTGTACAAACTGACCTCTAGAGACACAAACAGAGAAACAAGATGGCGTGCCCCTGAGTGCCTTGCTGAAACAGGAATCGCATCACATGTGTGTACGTATCGAAGTGTACTGACGTCACGTCATGGAATCGTGCTCGACCTCGGTCCGGGTTCTCGTGCGAGGCAGGCCTGCAAGCACGGGGGACCAGCCGTTAGTGTGGGCGCTGTTGCCCGAGCAAGGGGCAGTTTGCAGTGCTGCCGCCAATAAGGAATTTCGCTTTGACAGCGGTCTCGTCTTTGGCTCCACGTGCACCCATAAGCAGCTGTTTGAGGAAGGTTTAGACGAGAGTGCATCCGCGACTCTTCTGCGGGGAACTGACGTGGCTCTGCTAAGCTACGGCTATCCTGGCTCGGGAAAGAGCTTCACCCTCTTCGGGACACCAGGACAGTCGAGGACCAGGCCAGAAGCTCGCGGGCTGGCTGCGCGAATAGGAGCCCAGCTGTTTGACAAGATTCAGAGCTGCGAGTGTAAGGGGAAACGGTTTCGCGTGACAGTTTCCTTCTACCACGTTTTCGAGGACGGCCGAGTCGCCGATCTTCTGGATGGGCGCAAGCGGTCCCTGCGAGTGGTGGGGAGCACGGCAGAGGGCTACGTCGTGGAGGGTGCAACGAGCACAGTGGTGACCTCCCCAGCTGAAGTCGTTCATGCTATCGAGAGGGGTGTTTTAATGAGGAATGCAACAGGAAGTGAGAGAGACCCCGCCCCCTCAGGTGAGGCCATCCTCCCCCCTAAAGGTGCTCCACGCCAAACGGTAGCTGGCAGTGGGCCAGTACGCAGCCACGCAACACATGGCATCTTCATGGTTTGTATCGAGCAGTTGTCTGCAACTGGTGACGCTGCAATGGTGAGCCGCCTCATGGTGATCGACCTATCAGGGTCTGCTATAGAGAAATGCCACCGCTCCCCTCATCTCCTTAAGGAGGGCTCCAGCATACTCACCCTACACAGTGTTCTCCATAGTCTGCACAGTGGGGACAGCGAGGAGAAGCTGGCAGAGGTTGCTGCACGCTCAGTTTTCACCAAGATCCTGCAGCACTGCTTTGACCGCAAGAGCTGCCTCTTCTTTCTTGCCGCCATACACACTGATTCTATAGACAGTACTCTTCCAGCACTCCAGCTTGCCGCAGAGCTGCAGCGAGCGAAGCTAGCACCGGAGAAGAGGAGGGCAGCGCCCGAGTCAACTGCAGTGTGGAAGCACTGGAAGTCAGCTTGTGATGCGAGAGAAGAGCTGCAGAGGAAGCTGGGGGTGGAAGAGGGAGGCAGCATGGAAGTCCAGGCCAACGGTACTCTGCTACTGAACGGGACTGTTCTGGAGGATATCACGGCCTCGTGCAAGGATCTCTGTTCAGCTGTTGCCTCTGCAGAAGGGAGTCTGGTTGTAGGTGGGAAACCTCTTACTGCATCCAGGTAAATGCACATACACACAGACAGAGAGCGAGAGAGTCACACAGATTCGTAGCTATAGTTCAAACCACGTTAATGGTAGTACCATGGTGTGTTCTTATAAGTGATCGAGGTGGCTGTATAGTCACTGGAATGTCTGAATTTGTGTGAAACTTTGGGCTAGTGCGTACCAAATGATCATGGTCTTAATAGTGTAGGGGCATGATTGTCATGGTTGTGTGTAGCTTACAAGCCTACCTCTTGCAAGCCTCCCAGTCATGAACAGGCAGGGAGGTCCCCCTCCTAGAGGGCTATCAGTTGTGTGTAGCTTACAAGCCTACCTCTTGCAAGCCTCCCAGTCATGAACAGGCAGGGAGGTCCCCCTCCTAGAGGGCTATCAGTTGTGTGTAGCTTACAAGCCTACCTCTTGCAAGCCTCCCAGTCATGAACACGCAGGGAGGTCCCCCTCCTAGAGGGCTATCGGTTGTGTGTAACTTACAAGTGCTATGTGCAAGTACTGTATGAGCTATGCTTTCTATTGGTTGGCATTCAATGTGTAGCAGAGTGCCACAGCCGCCAGTAGCCCCGCCCCTTGGGTCCCTCCTGCTCAAGCCTCCACTACCCCTTGCAAGCCTCCCAGTCATGAACAGGCAGGGAGGTCCCCCTCCTAGAGGGCTATCGGTGAGCCAGGATGGAGCAGAGTCACGCATTAGTGTTCATATCTGTGTAGCTGAACACACAGACCTCGTGGTGTACATTCGTGCTTCCACACTCAACAGCCTTGCTCCTCCCCTTGCTCCTCCCCTTGCTCCTCCCCTTGCTCCTCCCCTTGCTCCTCCCCTTGCTCCTCCCCTTGCTCCTCCCCTTGCTCCTCCCCTTGCTCCTCTCCTTGCTCCTCCCCTTGCTCCTCCCCTTGCTCCTCCCCTTGCTCCTCCCCTTGCTCCTCCCCTTGCTCCTCCCCTTGCTCCTCCCCTTGCTCCTCCTCTTGCTCCTCCTCTTGGCTACTGTTGAATCTTTTCATTGATTTACTTTCAGGGCTTACCAGGATCTGGCTTGGGGGGCGGGTTCAATAAGCCCCTCCCCCTGGGGCAGCTGCCTTTTGGAGGAATTCTACCTCGACCTCCAGTGAGGCTGGCTCCTACGAACTCCCCGTTCCCCCCCATGCTCCCTTCCGCCCCTTCTCTGGTGCACCAAGAGGGTGGTCAGGAACGGGTTCAGCTGGAAGAGAAAGCAGAGCTGCTGTCATCTCAGCGTGCATCAAAGGCAGCAGGAACAGGGGAAGGCCCTGTGAAGAGGAAAAAGAGACGCAAGCGCTCATCTGCCCATTCTTCCGGGAGAAATACCAGCAGTGAAGAGCAGGGAGACTCCTTGGACCGTCCCAGACGGAGCCGCACACCTCCTACTGCTGAAGGCACTCTGTCACATCATCCAACCCTTCCCCAGAGTGTAGGAGTGAGTAGGGAGGACTCATCGTGTAGTGAGCGAGTGCATCTGCAGTTGACCTTACCTCCAAGCACTGCCACTCAAGCAAATGAGGAGAGGGAGAAGAGGCCTGTTGAAGAACGCTTGAACACGGCCAACCTAACAAGGGACACCACTTTGGAGCATGAAACGACCAAGAGGTCTCCTCCACATGAAGCTGCCAAGACTGAGTCGTCAGCGTCAAGTGTTCCCAGTGCTCATAGTCCCAATCTGGAGTTGGAACCAGAGGCAGAATCAAAGCTGAAAGATAGAGACCCTCCTGTCTTGACTCCAGGATACACTACAGAGGGACCAGCTAGTCTGCTTGCTACAGAACAGCAGAGCACGTCTCAGCCCTCACCCCATGAGGCACCCAGCGAACCACTCCAGCCCGAGGAAGAACCCGTTGCAGCCAGCGAACCACTCCAGCCCGAGGAAGAACCCGTTGCAGCCAGCGAACCACTCCAGCCCGAGGAAGAACCCCTTGCAGCCAGCTACCTGAGTCCAGTTGATCCCAGTGCATCCCTCTCAGCTCAGCTGGCTCGGCAGACACTGGCACCCGTAGCCAGTGCTGGTGAGAGCGGCACTCAGCCAGGTCTTGGGACTCCAGGTCAAGGTAGCAGCTGCCCTGATGTAGATGAGCAGGCGGAGAGGATGCTAGCGCAACAGCCTGACATCCCTAGTCAGGATGAGGCCCCCCAACTCCAGCATTCCTCGGAGAGAGAGGGGGAGTGCCTGTTTCCGCCAGCTCCAGCTGACGTGCTGCATCAAGGGGGACCCAGTGGGATAGAGGAGCTGCAGACTGAGTCCGCTGTTAGCATCTCTCGGAGGAGTGGAAGTGCAGTGTCGGTGGTGTCCGCTGACGACGAGGCTCCTACTGAGTCCCTGGCCCATCCCACTTTGTCCGAGCCTCACCAAACTGGTCGGCACCCTGTTTGTTCTCCGCTGACGCAGGCGATGGCACCTCGAAATTTACCCCCCGTTCAACCAGTGAACATGACGCATCTTCCTCCTGCCAGAAACCGATTGGCTCCCATCCATCATGTGACACCAAGAGACCCGCCCCCAAGCACAGTCAACATCTACAGCGCGCACACAGAACTCAGTGACAGCTTGAGTAGTTTAGGGTCGGAGTCAGAGGATGAACTGACGCAATCAGGTACGAAACATGACCTGTTCATGCACACTTGCGTGTGCACACACACACACAACACACAAACACAGCACACACACACACACAGCACACACACACACACACACACACACACACACACACACACACACACACACACACATTATATGGTAACCTCTACAGACATGTCCACTGGAATGCCTATGGACCGTCATGGCAGGCTGTGTCTCTGTTACGTGTGTGGTGCTACTCTTGCATTCTCTCTGGTGGACATGTGGTACTCCAGTCCTTCTTGTTTACGTAGGGGTTGCTCACACACTCAAACTCCCCCAGCACCAACGGATGTCCCTTGGAAGGCCCAGCCTGCCTCCCATTCCCAGTGAAAGTGGGGATGGGACTGTACAAGCTGAGATCCATACACAGCAGCGTGTGTCATATGGCTATATTGGGGTAGAACCCCCTCGTTATGACCAAGTTGCCCGTGGAAGTGGTCAAGAACCACAAAGCTCTCATGGAGGGTGTGTGTCTGCCAACCCACCCACCTACAACATGGACGAGGCCCACAGCAGTGGCCTGCGTTCTGCCCCATCCAGTGAGGCTGTCGGAGACTACTTCAGGGAGTCCCAGCAGTTTGCCAGCTCTGTGGAGATCCATACTGCAGCCATGGAGGGCGTCAAGTCCAGCACAATGAAGAAGCTGGTGGGTGGGGGTTACTCAGTCGCTTTCTTCTCGTGTTGGGGTGCATTTTAGTCACACAACCACTGTGTCTCTGTAGTCTTTCCGTCCCTATTCCCATTCCCATTCTGCCCTGCAGGTGTTTCAGTATGGGGTTGAGTACAGGGATCAAGGTGGTCGGACTCCACTGATGTATGCGGTGCTAGGCAACCAGCCCAAGATGTGTGAGGTGCGTGGGCTCACCCTCACCCCACAGAGCGCCCTCTCTATGCAGCATGCAGGGAAGTGGAGTTCACTGTGGACGGTTTCAATGTTTTTGCAGGTCCTCCTTCAACTTGGTGCAAATGTGAATACGACTGATGCAGCAGGACTCACTCCCCTCCTCTGGGCAGCGTACAGGGCACGCGCGCAAGCCATGAAGGTTCTCCTTCGGTGAGTGTGACCTGTGGGCAGGGCTGCTGGATGGTGCTGCTGGGCGGGGCTACTGGGTTGCAGTGCCATTAGTGTAGGTGCTTGAAGGGGTGTGGTCTTGTGGGTGTGGTCATAGGGTGGGGCTGCTGGGCGGGGCTGCAGGGCTGAAGTGCCTTAGTGTAGGTTGGTAGGTGCTTGAAGGGGTGTGGTCTTGTGGGTGTGGTCATAGGGTGGGGCAGCTGGGCAGGGCTGAAGTGCCATTAGTGTAGGTTGGTAGGTGCTTGAAGGGGTGTGGTCTTGTGGGTGTGGTCATAGGGTGGGGCTGCTGGGTGGGGCAGCTGGGCAGGGCTGAAGTGCCATTAGTGTAGGTTGGTAGGTGCTTGAAGGGGTGTGGTCTTGTGGGTGTGGTCATAGGGTGGGGTTGGTGAGTGAGGTTGACATGTGCTGCATCTCCGGCTTAGTCACGAAGCGGACGTGCTGAAAACGGACCCTGAGAACCGCACTGCCTACCACTGGAGCATGAAGACTGCTGACACACAGTGCATCAAGCTTCTTTGCAAATACGTTTCGGGAGGCGTCCAGAACAAGACAGTGAGTAAATAGTGGGTCCTTCAGCAAGCCCTCGTTATAGATAATGGTTAAAACAGCTGTCACGTTTGCTTGCTTGTACTGTAGTCTCTTATTCGCTACAAGTGTACATTGAATTTGTTCATGGGTCCACCCCTTCAGGACAATGAGGGTCTCACCCCCCTCCACTGGGCAGTAATGTGTGACCAAGATTCCCACATCCACATCTTCCTCTCCTCCACACAAGTGGACGCCACTGCTCAGGACCCCAATGGCCGCACGCCACTCAACTATGCCATCCTCAACTTCTCTCCAAATTGCATCAAGGTATCCATTGGCAGGCACCAATGCCTTAATTGTGCTGTCACTGGTGTTTCATCACCTGGTGGCTGGCCTGACCCTGTTAGTTTGCTTCACATGACAGGAATGGTACAGTGTTCCTCTGCTTCTGTGTGTGTGTGTGTGTGTGTGTGCGTGTGCGTGCGTGTATGTGTGTGTGTGTGTGTGTGTGTGTGTGTGTGTGTGTGCGTGCACGTGCCCTCAGGCCATCCTGGACCATGCGGAGGAGGTTGTCAACTTACGTGACGGGAAGGGGAGGGCAGCTCTGCACTACGCCTGTGCTGAGGGCTCTGTGGACTGCATCCGGACACTCCTCGCTTATAAGAGGTGGGTGGGGCACAAGGGGGAGGGGAGGGGCAGAGATACTGAAAAGATAGGCAGACATAGGGTGAAAACCATGTGCCATCCCTTTGTATGTTGACGCCCTCTGACTGTCCATCCAGCTGCAACCTCCACTGTACGGACTACCAAGGGACAACCCCTCTTCACTGGGCAGCAGCTGCTAACCAACCCTCAGTCCTGCAGCTATTGCTGAGGTGAGCCGGCTGTGCGTGCGTGCGTGCGTGCGTGTGTGCATGAGTGCGTGCGTGCGTGCGTGCGTGTGTGCGTGCATGCGTGAGTGCGTGCGTGGATGCGTGCATGTTATGTGTATGTACAAACAGTACAATACATAGGCACTGTATAATATTATTTATATGTATATGTGTCCTACATTGGGGGGCGTGTACTTGCATTGAACTGTGCTTGTGTGCATGTGCCTCACCCCCACCCCACAGGAGGGGCTCCGACAGAAACCAGCTGGACAAGAGAGGAATGACAGCTCTGAACCATGCCCAGCAGGTGATTTAATAAAGCGCCTTCAGTTGACAGCCGCATGTGTGGAACATGACACAGCATGTACCCTGTCCTTCCCTCTCCTCCTAACTCACCCTCTCACCTTTACCCATCTCACTCTGAGCTCCACCCCACCTCCCACTCATCCCACCCCTAACCCTCATCAACACTCACCCCATCCCCACCTCTCACTCACCCCACTCTAACCCTCATCAACACTCACCCCATCCCCATCTCTCACTCACCCCATCGCCACCTCTCACTCACCCCACTCTAACCCTCATCTACACTCACCCCATCACCTACCCCACCCCTAACCCCCATGCCTCAACTCCCACTACTCACCCCTTCTCCCTTCCCCACAGAGAGGCTACCTGGAATGCATACAGATCCTGGAAACTTACGGGCTGAAGCGGCTCCCTTCCAACATCTCTATTGCCTCTCAGTTCCAGGTCCCTCCGAGTCAGCCCGCCCCTGTGGACGAGTACGGACATGTCCCTCTGCACCGCCCACCTGGAGGAGGCTCCCTGATCACCTCTTCCCAGCTCTTTGACCGAGGGACGGCAGATGGCAATGACCGTGAGAGTAGGCCTGGCAGTGCTCTGGACCATCTGGCTGGCCCCTCTGGGGTGGGGACGAGCAATGGGCAGCCAGGTACCCCATTGGCTGTGGGTGGGTGGGGTGTGATGTATGGGGTGGTGGGGTGGTGGGATGGTCGTGGGGTGTGTGGCAGGGTCCAATGTGAGATGTGATGTGATGTGATGTGTGGTTTGGTACTCCTTTCAGTTACTTTCATTGACTGCATTTTGCAGAGCCTCCTGAAGCAGGTTGCTCTTCTGGGTCTGTGAGTGACACTGGCCCCAGCTCTTCCAGACCAGCTGTTGAGGTAGGGTGCTGGGGTGGGAGTGAGGATGGAAATGGTGGGAGTGAGGGTGGGAGTGGTGGGAGTGAGGGTGGGAGTGGTTAGAGGGTGGGAGTGAGGGTCAAAGTGAGGGTGGGAGTGGTTAGAGGGTGGGAGTGAGGGTCAAAGTGAGGGTGGGAGTGATGGTTTGAGTGAGGATGAGAGTGGTTGAAGGGTGGGAGTGAGGATGAGAGTGAT
>OX465045.1:472406-494906 GCA_949841015.1 Aplysina aerophoba
ATCACTTGGGAGTTCACCTCCTTTCTTCCCGGAGGTGTTTTTTCCGGAGCTGGGGCTGTCCATCGCCACCAGTGGGTCAAGCCAAGCGACTACAGCAAAGGCTGCAGAGTGGGCAGTTAGTCTTGTGACAAACGCACACACAGACATACACACCACATGGACACAGACGCCACAGAACATGGAGAATGCATTCGTTTATAGCTCACCCTCGGCAGGTGGACCCAATGGTTTCTGCTTCTTGGCTGCTGGTCCAGGTGTGGTTGCACAGTCCTCGTGCAACAGTGAGGGAGTTCCCCGCTTACTTCCAACACCCTCCAGAGCCTTTGGGGGAGGTCCCCTATTGCCCCCTTTCATCCCTGCCAGAGCACTGACAGCCACGCCACCTGTAGCATGGTTCACTGACAGATGAGGTGTACACACTTGATCACACGGAGGGACAGTGTCCTCATCATCACTTGATCCGAGCTCTCCGTCCTCCATCTCTTCATCCCCTTTGTCGACCATTTTGCCAGACTCACTGGGTTCACACTGGGGGACAGATGCAACGTCCTTCAGACCAGAAGCTGAACCAACATCAGCGGAGGCTTCACCCACTCCTCTCTCTACAGCGACAGAGGGAGTGGCAGTGGAAGTGGCAGAGGGAGTGGCAGTGGGCATGGGAGTGGGAGTGGTCACTTCAGGTCCCACTTCCTGATGGTCCGTTGGTACCAGGTCCCCGCAAACAGACCCACCAGAGGCTGCAAAGCGGGAGGTGGCCGCTGGTAGTGTGGTTGTGTCACAGGAGATTTGCAATAGCCTCCTCCCGTCTTCTTCCACAGACTGGTGCTCTGCTGCAGGACACATTGGTTCTTCCATCTCGGGCTCAGCAGGCAACAGCGACACTCCCCTCCCTCTGTCACTCTGTGGAAGACAGCTCCTTCCTCCCCCACTCTGCAGGAGACTCACCACTACAGCGCTTTCTTCAGCATCTCTATCCTTCTCCACAGTTGGAGCAGTGCCCTCAGCCTGAGTCGATGACTGCTGTCCCTCCAGTGGTGGAAAATCGGCCCAGCCCTTTGCTGGGCAGGAGGTGCCTCTCTTTGGAACCACCGTCCTCCCCATCGCTGCCTTCCCTTTACCCCTGCCCCTCCCAGAGCGTGACTCTGACGACAACCGCGGAGGATGCTGGGAGGGACTTTCCCTACTGCAGCTGCTGAGGAGTATGTCTTTAGTGCTCAACTGGGAAAGAACTGCCGCTGGTGCAGAGGAAGTTTTGACAGGAGAAGTAGATTGCCCAGCCATATACCGCCGGGACAGTAATGGGGACAGAAAAGAATCCTTCTTCGGCGGCTTCCTGTTCAGCGTAGCAGCGTTGTTTGCGGCCGCATACACCTTTGGTGGTGAGAGAGGAACTGATGGGGAAGTACCTAACTGGCTACCAGTAGTCTCTGCCTGTGTGTGGCTGACGGAGCTGCAGCTCCTCTTGATCTGATGAGATGGGGGTCTGGTTGTGTTCCCCTTGTTGCTCTCATTGAGGGTGTGTGGCGGGGGGAGGTGTGGCCCTCCAACTTCTTCCTTGGACAACTCCGTCCCTGGTGGAGGGTCAGGTGGAATGGGGGACAATCGACCCAAGGGGAGCATGCTGGTAAATATCTCTTGGAGTGAATAACGACTGAAACGTGTAGAAGGTGGTGGGGGTAAGTGTGATGCCCTGTCGACTGAAGAAGCAGTCATGTCGCTTCTCTTCAGTACTGTCGTTTCGCTATCACAGTTGCCGCTTCGGTGGTGGTCATTGCAGTCAGGAGGACTGAGCCCTCCATCCTTGCCCTCACCAAGGCTTAAAGGGAAATCATGACCTGTTTTGGGAAACACATCACTTTCCACTTCCATTCCAATCTCACAGCCCACCACACTGGGACTGGGTCCACCTTCACTGACAATACTAGGAGCAGCGCTACCAGTTGCCATCCCACTATCACTGTCCCCTTCACTGTCACTCCCACACACCTTCTCCTGCATGGGGAGGTTGGGGGCGGCACCAGAGCCCTCCACTGGGGATTCACCCTCTTCATCACTGCTTCCATCAGACAACTGGAAATCCCCCATTAGAGTAGCCATCCCATGGAAGTGCTCTCTGTGAGGAACCACGCGGTCAACACACCTTGCATCTTTATGATGAACCTCAACCAACTCATTACCACCCTCAACCACCTCCTGCTGGCCTTCAACTACTTCCTGCTGACCCTCAACCGCCTCCTGCTGACCCTCAACCGCCTCCTGCTGACACTCAACTGCCTCCTGCTGACCCTTAACCGCCTCCTGCTGACCCTCAACCGCCTCCTGCTGACCCTCAACCGCCTCCTGCTGATCTTCAACTGCCTCCTGCTGACCCTCAACCGCCTCCTGCTGACCCTCAACCGCCTCCTGCTGACCCTTAACCGCCTCCTGCTGACCCTCAACCGCCTCCTGCTGACCCTCAACTGCCTCCTGCTGACCATCAACTACCTCCTGCTGATCCTCAACTACCTCCTGCTGACCCTCAACCACCTCTTGCTGACCCTCAACCACCTCCTGCTGACCCCCAACCACCTCTTGCTGACCCCTAGCCACCTCTTGCTGACCCTCAACCACCTCCTGCTGACCCTCATTCTGCTGATAAAACACCTCATCCTGTGCAGTGGGTTCACATGCTAACTTTGTACTTTTGGGTGTGTGTCGACCTCTCTTGGAATGCCCAGCTAGCCACCTCCTTTTCAGCACTCCCTCAGCCCCCCTCTCCCCTCCACCTTCTTCCTGACTACCCTCTGCTGGAGACACGTCACTGCACCCATCCTCCCCCAGTGCACCAACAGGGGCGGCAGGAATGCCGTGCGGGTTAGAGGTTATAGACAGCTCCTTCTCCAGAGGACCAGGCTGCAGGGTAGGGGTGGTTGTCTCGCCTTCAGATGTGTCACCTTCACTACAGCACTTCATCAGCTCAGCTGCTTCATCCAGTACGGACGTTGTCCTGTTGCGTAGCAACATACGATGAGTCCGAAATGCTAATCTCCTTGATCGTTTTTGTTTAACAGCAGCCTTTGGCACACCTTTAGGAAGCTCACCTTTGTCTACCAGCAGACCCTCAGAGTTGAGGCCTTTGTTATCACCATCACACGCTGAATCCATTGCACTTGGCACTACATCTTGCATTAGCTTGTCAGGCGACTCCTGGGAGCCAGGTGACACTGGAGGAAGAGACACCACACTGGCAGAACGCCTGCCTTTAGTAGAAGGCAGCTGCTGGCTGGGCCCGTCCATGGCCAAAGTGGGCATATCACACAGGGGTTCGTGTGTGGGTGTCACACTACCGGGGACACCTGAGTCTGTCACTGTTGAGGGGTCACATTTGTCTGTCTCTACCTCTTCTGCGTGGAGCTCGGTAGGTACTGAGCGCTTGCCAGTTGTTCTTCTCTTTCGCTGGCCCTTCCTCCGACCTTGTCTATCTGCATTTACATCTTTGTGTTCGCTGAACGATCCATCCACCATTAGAGCTCCTCCTAGCTCGGGGAGGCAGACAGGATGGTGGCGCTCCTCCGAAGTGTCCAGGAAGTTGGGTTCGACGTCTGCGGTGGTGGCAGCATCCTTTCTCTGGGCCTCTAGTGCAGCCCCTTCACCTGGAGCCTCTTCCAGCACATCAACAAACCCATCACTGTCATCCATCTCCTCGCTACTTGTATCAGCTGGTGGGCCAGGCACTGGTGCTGAGGAGGCCTGATCTCCAAAGCAAAGGGGTGGCACGGGTCCTTCAGCAATCCCAGAATCAGCAGTAGATAATTCCCTTTGACGGCCTCCCTTTCCACAATGAGCACGAGAAGAAGCTCCCAGAATCTTTGCCGAGTCAAGTCTCTTCTCCAAGCGCTCGATCTTTTTGTTCTTGTCCAGTAACCTGAACACAGACGAACAAGAGTGTGTCACGTGAGCATGGTGCAACACACAGCAGGACATCCCTCCCCTCCACTTCTAACGCAAGATGGTGAGGAGGGAGTCGACTCACTCCTTCTTGAGCTGGGTTACAGTCTCTTCTGCTTCCTTTGCTCCTGCCTGTGCCGCCTCCTTCTTCTGCTCTGCTTCCTCCAGACGTGCCACAAACTGAGTGATAGTGTTCTCAAACCCCTGGTTGCCTGCCTTCTCCAGAGCCAGTTTATCTTTCAGCAGGTCTTTGTCCTTCAAGTGGTCTCGATTGGTCTGCAGACATGGCAAGGAGGGTGGCAGACAACACAACTAAAGGGTACTGATGCGCACCTAATTGTACACCCCTCCCTTTACGCTTCACATACGCAGGAACACACACACACACACACACACACACACACACACACACACACACACACACACACACACACACACACACACACACACACACACACACACACACACACACACACACACACACACACACACACACACACACACAAACACACACAAAGTGCACACACTCATACACACCTCTTCCAAATCTGCGATCAGTTTCTCCTGGTACCTGTACATTCGATACAGCTTCTCGTGTCTGCGCTTGAGCTCAATAAACTTTCGAATCAGCTCACTACAAGACAGCACAACAAGGGGGGAAGGGAAGAAGCAGGAGTGACATGAGTGACACAGGGAGACATGAGTGACACAGGGAGACATGAGTGACACAGGGAGACATGAGTGACACAGGGAGACACGAGTGACACAGGGAGACATGAGTGACACAGGGAGACATGAGTGACACAAGGAGACATGAGCAAAGACGTGCCAGCTGCAGCTGGTGCACAGGTACATAACATGAATCCTCCAAACAACACCATGGTTACATCCGTACCATGGTTACGACAATGTCGTATGCGTGGTGTACGTAGTGCTATGCAGTAGACCTGAACAAGTAGTTATCGTATACACTTCTAGAACACATGTACACCCTTTCACACAAACACACAGTTTTGTTCAACAATACTTCTCATCAGGGTGTTGTTCAACTCCATCAGAATTTCATTTCCTATCAACCATCACTGTCTCGCAACGCAGGCTGCCCGTGGGGTGCGTGGACAGACTGCACCACTCACTCTGTTGCGACGATCTTCAACTTGAGCGCCTTGAGAGCGCTCTTACTGCGCAGATCTCTATCCTCCGGGCCTGCTGAAGAGTCCATGCAAAACTACAGCGAAGAAGGAAACAGCCACAGTTAAGACAGAGGATGGTAGCAGGCCATTGGGAGCAACGGCGGATCGATCGGTCGCCGTAGCGGTCAGCCTGTAGGCCTACGCACTGCTGCGTCTCGATGTTGCTCTGATGTCGCTCCCGGGCGGTAGACGAGAGCATCGCTCTGCAAACTGGAGCGTAGCAGAGCGTCTACTGCATCCTCTTCCATTGCTCCGCACTCCGCTCCGAGCTTTGAGCACGCCGGAATGACGTTGGAAGGCGTGACCTGAGAGCAGCTGACATAATCACAGAGTTTCACTCTCAAAGTCACGAAACCAGTCTGTTTAATATAATATGACCTACTGCATTTGCGTGTCCCAGCAAAATGCTATAAATTATTAACTATTCCATATCCCCTCTGTATGCTTTCCTCTTTTCTTCTTGAATGATCACATTCAAGATTATCTCTGGACCCGGCCTGTTGTAACTCGTACGTATGTATTGTAGCTAGCTACCACTGAGGACATGTAGCAAGCAGTACACGGACTGTAATCAGCAACAAGTGAATAAGGTAAATGGTTGTTACATCCTAGTTGTGCCCAAATCATGTGGTGGTCGTGAGGTGGTGCATGGTGGTGGTGGTGGTGGCGGTGTACCTATACTGGTGGTGCATGGTGGTGGTGGTGGTGGCGGTGTACCTATACTGGTGGTGCATGGTGGTGGTGGTGGTGTACCTATACTGGTGGTGGTGGTGTACCTATACTGGTGGTGGTGGTGTACCTATACTGGTGGTGGTGGTGTACCTATACTGGTGGTGGTGGTGTACCTATGTTCTGCCAGCTACATAGCACATTTACTGATTTGCACTAATGAACCATGGCAATGCAGTGCAACTTACACTGTGTGGTGGTGAACAATTAGAAGTATAAACCCATGCCCATATATGGTCACTACTCCAGAAAAACACACCAGGTGTGTACATTGTGGCAGTATGGGTGCGTGTGTGCAGTTTGGGGGTATTGAAACAGGAAAGTTACTGAATAACACATCCAGAGGAGGTCTTGGGCTCTGGGAGCTTGGCAGGGGCTACATCTGGCTCCAGCACAGGTGTAATCTCGCTCTTGTCCACCGCTGGCCCGGCAGCTTCAGCAGCATTGTGTTCCTTGACCTCAAGTGCCTTGTACAGTTCCTCAGTCCAGAGGGGGTCATGCGGCGGGAGAGAGAAGTCATTAGGCGTGGCCAGGCCATAGATTTGCTTCTCTGGTAGCTTTGGCAGCTCAGCAGGGACTTTTTGGTAGTAGCTATACACAGGAGCACACACAGCACAGGAGCACACACAACACACACCTCACAACACAGGAGCACACACAACACACACCTCACAACACAGGAGCACACACAACACACACCTCACAACACAGGAGCACACACAACACACACCTCACAACACAGGAGCACACACAACACACCTCACAACACAGGAGCACACACAACACACCTCACAACACAGGAGCACACACAACACACACCTCACAACACAGGAGCACACACAACACACACCTCACAACACAGGAGCACACACAACACACCTCACAACACAGGAGCACACACAACACACACCTCACAACACAGGAACACACACAACACAGGAGCACACGCAACACAGGAGCACACGCAACACAGGAGCACACGCAACACAGGAGCACACACAACACAGGAGCACACGCAACACAGGAGCACACGCAACACAGGAGCACACGCAACACAGGAGCACACGCAACACAGGTGCACACGCAACACAGGAGCACTCGCAACACAGGTGCACACGCAACACAGGTGCACACACAACACAGGAGCACACACAACACAGGTGCACACGCAACACAGGTGCACACGCAACACAGGAGCACACACAACACAGGAGCACACACAACACAGGAGCACACACAACACAGGAGCACACACAACACAGGTGCACACACAACACAGGTGCACACACAACACACACCTCACAACACAGGTGCACACACAACACAGGAGCACTCGCAACACAGGAGCACACACAACACAGGTGCACACGCAACACAGGAGCACACACAACACAGGAGGAGCACACACAGCACACACCTCACAACACAGGTGCACACACAACACACCATTCACAGCATTTGCCAGTGTGAACCAGCAAGCACAGCACGGTTTTACAGCAGCAGAGGAGCACTGCAGAGGCTCTCACATGAATCCATTTTCTCTCTCTGCCTTTTCCAAGTGTCGTTGAAGCAGAGGACCCAGGCCTTGAAAGAAGGGATGTCTTTCTGGTCGGGCAATGGTCCCAGCTCCCTTCACTCTTCCATACTCCTTGCACATCTTCTCAGACTGTTCATACACTACACACAACACCAGAACACAGTTCAACACACGCACGCACCTACGCACACACACACACTGTCACAAAGAACACACGTGGACTTACAAGTCTGGCTGTGCTTCATGACTCGAATAGCTTCACCACACTTCTCCTCTCCAAGCAGCTCTTGCCCAAAGAAACAGTAGGCCTGTCCCAACCAAACAAAACAGAATGCACATGCGCTAAGAACACATGCGTTAAGCACACACACACTGCATGCATTGAGTGCTGCTGTCTTACATGTGCCTCATAGAACGTGGCCTTCATTTTAAGGTAAGATGACCACTTCTTGAAGGTGCTGGGGTCCAGTGTCTTTAGTGCATCCCCTGCACAGGCCAAAAAGAAAGAACAGGAGTACTGCAAACACATGCTAGCACAAATGACACGCGAACACGCATGCACGCACGCACGCACGCATGCACGCACGCACGCACGCATGCACGCACGCACACACATCACCACACAGCACTCACCTGCCTGAGTGAAGAGTGAGGAGGTTGCAGTGGCCAAGGCATACACCACACTTGGCTTGTGTTTCAGCTCAAGTGCTCGTGCCAGAGTAACTGCAAGGAGTGATTCAAGGACAGGCCAAAAGGGTATCAGTTGTACAGAGGGGATGTAGGTGCGTGTGTGCATGTGTGTTGTGTGTGTGTGTGTGTGTGCATGTGTGTTGTGTGTGTGTGTGTGTGTGTGTGTGTGTGTGTGTGTGTGTGTGTGTGTGTGTGTGTGTGTGTGTGTGCACCTTCCTGTGCCTCTGCCTGGCACTGTTGGGCATACGCCTCCACCACTCTGGGGTCAGCGTCCACTCCCTTCTCATCTCGAGCAGGGAGTTTGGGAAGGATGCTGTCCTGTAAAGGGAACACACCAGGAGGGGATGGAGGTAAGTCCCAACAGAAAAGCCACATTTGAACCCTTAAAAGCGAATACAAGTGTGTGTGTGCGTGTGCATGTGTGTGTGTGTGTTTGTAATGTGAGTGAGAGCGAGAGGGAGAGAGGGTGTAACCTTGAGAAAGAGGAAAATCCCGGCAGCCTGCTTGAGGCACCTGTGAACCTGCTTTGCATCCTCCAGGGTGATTCTGATTGGGTGGGATAGAGATGGAGCCATATACAACTGAACCACTGCCTGTCTACACATGGCGGAGCTACTGGAGAGAATACTGTGCATATGTATGCACATCACTCATCCCCACCCACTGCAGGCACTCGCTCACTCATCGTTGTCGGCCAGATGGGAGGCGTGCTTGGTGTACCAGAGGCCCACATCCATCATCACTGACACCATCTCAAAGTAGCCGTCCGACTGCACACTGGGGTGGGGGGTGAGGGGATGTCATGTGGGGGGGGGGGGGAGAGGATGTCACGTGGGGGGGGGGGGAATGGCACATGGGGGATGAGACAAGGAAATGCACCCATCTTGTCCCCTACCTTGGGACACGCCCCCCAAGGGAATTAGTCCAGCGGAACACCTCTGTGTGCCTCAGTTTGCTTTCCCCACCCATCTCCCCAGGGGCGTCAACGAGGCCTCGTACCAAGGACAGGTACTCTGTGAAGGTGGCTGACACGTCATCAAAGTTGCTGGAGTGCTTTGACACTAGTTCTAGCAGACGGGCTCGAGTGGACTTGAACTTCCTGCAGGGGTGGATTGGGTTGGTGGGGGTACAACGGAGGGTGCTAGCTCTGGGCGTGCGAGGATACTGCACCTGCCTACAGCCACTATGACAGCCACTGGCATGGATATAGCTACTGGGTTTGGTAAAGAAGTGGACCAGACAGTGCGGATTTAGACGGTCCTCTTACACAATCAAAGGGCCAATCTTTCCACCTTTGGAGGACTTCTTCAGTTCTTCAAAGGAGACAGGCTTTGTTGCTTTCAAAGGATTCCTATGAAACCAATACGCCATAGCAGCAGACAGACCTGAAACTGCGCCTGGGTCACACAACGCACAAGGATCACAAAGGGTAGTTTTACGAGAAACAGGTCATGTGATATCAATAGCATGACGTCATTTCCTGTTACATGCTACTTTTGACAAAGATGAAGATTTTTCAGTTTTAAAAATGCAACCGGAGCAAAAGCATCGTCAGAGTGTACCTTGACCTCGGTGCTCCCTCTACAGAGGTGGAACAAAAGCATATGAGTTTCATGTTAAAAGGTATAGGTAAATTTTTCACTAGCCGTACACCAATATTCGTTTCTTGAACAGTGGACAGTCCAGAGTGAATGTCTCAAATTCTCCGCCCTCACCACAAATGTGACAACCATATTTTTCATTCTGCATTGCCAAGATACAACAGAGCATGATACAGTGACACACACACACACACACACACACACACACACACACACACACACACACACACACACACACACACACACACACACACACACACACACACACACACACACACACACACAACCACATACAATACAATAACACACAACACCACACAAGGGAGCATACCAGGTGACACAAAGTAGGAAAGAGCTCTGCTATAGTCTTCCCCAGGTGCTCTTTGGGGCTGAGTCCTGAACAGACAATAGGAAAGCAAGCAGCTAGTGGTGGGCAGCAAGCAGCTAGTGGTGGGCAGCAAGCAGCTAGTGGTGGGCAGCAAGCAGCTAGTGGTGGGCAGCAAGCAGCTAGTGGTGGGCAGCAAGCAGCTAGTGGTGGACAGCAAGCAGCTAGTGGTGGGCAGCAAGCAGCTAGTGGTGGGCAGCAAGCAGCTAGTGGTGGGCAGCAAGCAGCTAGTGGTGGGCAGCAAGCAGCTAGTGGTGGGCAGCAAGCAGCTAGTGGTGGACAGCAAGCTGCTAGTGGTGGGCAGCAAGCAGCTAGTGGTGGGCAGCAAGCAGCTAGTGGTGGGCAGCAAGCAGCTAGTGGTGGATAGCAAGCTGCTAGTGGTGGGCAGCAAGCAGCTAGTGGTGGGCAGCAAGCAGCTAGTGGTGGACAGCCAGCAGCTAGTGGTGGGCAGCAAGCAGCTAGTGGTGGACAGCCAGCAGCTAGTGGTGGGCAGCAAGCAGCTAGTGGTGGGCAGCAAGCAGCTAGCGGTGGACAGCAAGCAGCTAGTGGTGGACAGCAAGCAGCTAGTGGTGGACAGCAAGCAGCTAGTGGTGGGCAGCAAGCAGCTAGTGGTGGGCAGCAAGCAGCTAGTGGCGGACATATATCTGTAAATACTAAGAAGTGCTAACCCATTGCGGCCACTTTGATTACAATGGCATTGACTCCCTTGTCTATCATCTCAGCCATCAGCTCCTTCTGATCTCTGTGCCACAGGTATGCCAGCATTGTGAGGTCAAGTCTCTTGCATCTGCAACACAAACCAACACAGCTGATGCAACTGGTATGATGGGCTGGCATTACGTACACACACTTTACGTACATATTCTCCACTCTGATGCGCTGATAATCTGAGGCTATGGCACCCACTGAAATGCCTTCAAAATTGAAGTCTCTCTGAGCAGAACAGCCACACAAGAAATATTTGCTAATTGTCGGCCAAAACAACTAGAATGATGTTGTAAACGCACCTTCACTTTCTCCACAATCTTGTACAGATCCTCCACTTCATCTGACTCATGTGCCTTGTATTCTAAATCCTGCACAACCGCTCGCCCAGAGGTAGGTGCCTGAAAGAGGGGCAGGCCCATTGCTTCAGCATACAGTGCAATGCCCTCTTGTCCGACCGTCTGGTACATGAAGCTATCCAGCTCCTCACCCTCCCTCGTGGGGTAGATGTTGATGAGAACCACTATCTCATGCCCATGGCGCACACACTCCATCATGTTGAAGCAGCTGTCTTTGCCACCACTACAGAGAGACAGCCATGGGACAATGTAGCTACACATCCACAGAGGCTGGGGATGCACTGTGTGCCAAAGTCTAGCCATAGTAAATACTCTACGTAATTTGGTATTAGCCTTTTACAACAGTGTTGAGCAGTTGAAGTGCATGGGATGTCCTGCGGAGCTACCTGACAAACCTTATCAGCGCTGCTACCTTCATCTCTGCTATTTAGCTAGCTGTAGCAAGACCCCTGTCCAGCTAGCTATACCACCGACCACGCCCTACAACCTCATTGTCGGGTTATCCCCTTCAAGACTCAATGGATGCAGGTGAGTGCCTGGCTGCTAGTGCCCGCGAGCGACAGCACACTACGTGGTAGCATGTCGCCTTCCACGATCTCTCAGCCTACCAGAGAGACCATCAGCAAGCCGACGCCTACGGGCAGGCCAGCGTTCCGTATGGACAGCAGTACCACCAGCAGCCGCCCCCTCCCGTTCCTCCGCAGCAAGGAACGTCAGTAGGCCAGTTCCAGGGCGGGGAGGAGGTGGGCTACACGATGTTCGAGGGCACAAGCGGGATGACGCCCCAGCCTCCTCCTCCTCAGGCAGGACCAAACCCGTTTGGTGGAGTGGCAGGGAATCTGTTTAGCAACCCCGCCATGACCTCCGCGGCAGTGGACTACGGCGCGGAGATGGCCAAGGACATGGTGGAACAGAACGTGAGTTCTGCTTACAGTAGCGAGGATGGGCAGTGGTGTGACTACTGACTACTTGTGTGTGTGTGTAAAGGACAGAGTAGTGTGTGCATTCTCAGTATGGGCTGTGACTGGTTGTACAGTAGTTGCACAATTTCTAGTCTCGATTGCGCAGTGCAGCGAATCACGTGATCAGTATGGACCATTGTGGTGCACAGCTACAATGACATAAAAGCCATCATGAGAATCACTCATGCCAATGCTGTGATCATGTGTGTGATGTGTCACCAGGAGTAAAACTTGTACATGTTCCCTTGACTGGGTGTAGCCGCGAGTGACTCCCCTGCCCGTGATTCTTCCCTGCAGCTGGGGAAGGTGAACAGCTTCCTTTCATTAACAACTCTAAAGTACTACTTTGCAGTGGACACAGTGTACGTGCTCAAGAAGCTTGGAATTGTTCTGTTTCCGTTCAAGCACCGTGTAAGTCAAAGCTTACAGTTGTAGGCTACACGGCAAGCCAGCACGTTGCTTGTACATGCACTGTTCAGTGTAACTGCATTTCAGGATTGGACCTGCAAGTTCAGCAAGGCAGAACCGGTGGCTCCCAGATACGAAATCAATGCACCCGATCTTTACATTCCCCTGATGGCGTTTGTGACGTACGTCCTTCTGGCTGGCTCAGTTCTGGGCACACAGATGAGGTAGGAGACTGCAATGCAACTCGTGTACAGTACTGGTAGGCCTAATTTGTATAGTACCCATGACTGTGTGTGAGTACTGTTAGCTGACTGCAGGAGGTGCGAGAACTCTCACCTCTCATGCTGGATATGTAGATCTGCCTTCTTGTCCCCCTCCTTGCACTGTATGCCTGCCACATTTCACCCTCCCACCTCCATCTTCCCCTTCTCCCTACTCTACCTCTTCATCCTCCTCCCCTCTCTCCATCACCCCTTTCCCTTCCTCCTTGCAGGTTTAGTCCAGAGGAGCTGGGTATCCTTGCCAGTTCTCTCCTAGCATGGATGCTGGCCGAGGTGCTGCTCATTTGGGTCTGCCTCTACATCTTCTCCATTGTCTCTGATCTGAAGTGGATGGACATCATGGCCTACTCAGGGTACAAGTATGTATGGTAAGTATACAAGAGTATCCTGAGTTATGCAGAGGTTTCACACATGTGTGTTTGCTTGTATTCCTACAGCATGGTGGTCACTCTCGGAGTGAGCATTCTGACTGGGCCACCGGGGTACTATGTCTGTCTGGCATGGACCAGCCTGGCCATTGTCTACTTCCTGGTGAGGCGCTCTCGTTCCTCCTCACCCCAGAGTCATGTGGTCTTTGATCTGTGATAATGTGTAAAGAAGCTAAATGGAAACGTTTGTGTACCACCATGTGAAAAATGCACTGATCTTATGCAGATGTGCGTATTATTACAGGGAGTATGAGTCTAAAGTGTGTGTGTGTCTGTTGCATCTCTTCACATGTGTCCTCAGAATTAATTCCATCCACTTCTCTTCCAAATCTCTGGCACATGTATACTCCCACACCCACACCACACCCACATCACACCACACCCACACTCACATCACACCACCCACACACACACGCGCACTTGCAGATCCAGACCCTCCGGCTGTCCCTCCAAGCGAGTGCCGACACTGGACAGCGGAGAAACCACTTCCTCATTGCCATTGCCCTGCTGCAGCCCCTGCTGGTGGTATGGTTGACATGGCAACTAGTCATGTACTCTCCTCCACCATCAGCACAGTCAAAAGTACAAGGACCCTGATCACGGCAAACCATTTGTTGCTTTTGTGGCATGCATGCAGGGAATACAAGCACAAACTCAATGCACACTCTTTCTGTGTCTTCTCCATGCTTGCTTCTGGAAATGCTCACTCTTTCTGTGCCCGACATTATGAATTCAGAATATTATTGGTTCAAACTTCAAATTTTGTTTGGTTTTTGATAATTTTTGCCATAAACCAGTTATAACACAAAAGAAGGGAATAATAATATATGAAAATTGGAATAAAGATGTCTTACAGAGGTACGTTACGACCTGCACCTGCACATGTACGCACACTCCACAATTCAGTCAGTGACTTGGTGCTTCTCCAGGGGGTAGTACTGTGGGTACTTCTTCACATGTTGCAGTATCTCCTCACACTGGGCATGTAACCGGGGGGGTAAGGTGTCGTAGACATCGCCAAACATTGTGGCGGGGTGGGGCTTTGGGTGTTGTTCTGCCTTCTTGAAAGCGGCCATGATGTCCCTCCGCACCCCTTCCCTTAGCTCCTTGTCCCTGCTCTCGTCCCAGAGGCCCTGTTTGATGAGGTGAAGCATTAGACGTGTATTAGGGTAGTAGTCGTTGACCCATGGCTCCACCTCCTCTTTGGGACGATAGGCGGTCCAGTCGTCGCTGGTGCTGTGGTGGCCAACCCTATGGGGACACACCAGAGGAACAGCATGGGCAGGAGCAAATGCAAACACATACACACACACACACACACACACACACACACACACACACACACACACACACACACAACACAACACAACACACACACACAACAACACAACACACACACACACACACACCACACACCACACACAACAACACAACACACACACACCACACACACCACACACACACACACAACACACAGACACACACACACACACACACACACACACACACACACACACACACACACACACACACACACACACACACACACACACACACACACACACACACACACACACACACACACACACACACACAACACAACACATGCAGGTAAGTGTGCTGGCCACACAAACAGTGCAACATTACAGCTAACAAACAGACTTCATCAATTGACTTGATGCCACATTCTCTCCCTCCCCTCCCGTCCACACCTATATGTCATGGCCTCAATGAGGACGGGTCGACTCTCTTCCGTGCACTTCTCTCGAGCATATTTGACTGCATTGTACACTGCAAAGAAGTCATTCCCATCGATACGAAGAGACTCTATCCCGTAACCAGGTCCTCTGGACACTGTAGGAGAGGGGGGGGGGGGGGGGGGGATCAAGAGGACACCACATCACTCCAATGGGTTATGGCTCAATGGCTGCAGATCCTACCAATGCCATCTCCGCGGTAGTTCTCGGACGTTGGAGTTGAAATGGCATAACCGTTGTTACGACTGCAGCAGGAGGGAGGTGAGTGTGACGAGAGTGTAGCACAAACACACATGCACCACACACACATCACACCACATACACACCACATACACATGCAACACGTATGCTCACCATAAGAATATGACGGGGCAGTCCAATGTTGCAGCAAAGTTGAGTGCTGCATGTGCATCTCCCTCTTGGGCCGCGCCATCCCCAAAGAAGCAGATCACACAGTTCTTTGAACCAGATTGCTTCAAGGTATACGCAAAGCCAGCAGCTTGGGGCATCTGTGTTGCCAGTGGGGAGGAGATGGTCTGGTAGTGGAGCTCTGGGGAGCCGTAGTGACAGGGCATCTGCTTCCCCTGCCCGCGGTCCAGTGTGTTGCCGTAACACTGGTTCATGACCTCGTCTAGGGTGTAGCCCCTCCACAACAGGATGCCCGCCTCCCGGTACTGTGCGAACACCTCATCCGTCGGGTCCAGTGCTAACGCACTTCCAAAGTGGATGGCTTCTTCCCCGGAACATGCCATGTAGAATGATATCCGGCCCTACACACACGGACACATACACCACAGTCCAATGGAAGTAAGTACACCGAAACGCAAATCTTGCACATAAAGTGTATGCACAGGTTCCAGCACACCCTTCAATACAAATGCTGCATACACCACATCATCCGGGGCTGGTGGATGTTGTGAGGCTTGCCTGTCGCTGTGACTCATACAGGATGGTGTCCATGATGGACAGGGTGCACATCTTCCTGTACACCTCAAGCAGTGTGTCCTCGGGGAGCTGTGGAACATGACAGAGTGTGCAAGCATGAAAAAAACTTAAAGCGTAAACAGTCAGGTAAAACACCGAGGAAGTTCTGTACCTGGCAAAGACCTCCGTGGTCGAACTGTTGCACAATTACAATCTACTGTGCTACGTGAAATGCTCGACGTCACTACTGCCATTCAAAGTCGTCCCCATGAGCCTCTACCACATTGTTGACTCTTAGTAAACAGCTACAACTGCGTATGTGTGTAACACCCCCATTGGCACACACACAACTGGTTGAATGCTGCAAGACTACAGCACAGCCACTGGTAACTACTGGAAGCAAACCGGCCCAAGCACTCAGTGAGCAGTGAAAGAAAGACGAAGTACTCAACGCCAATGGCCGCTGTAATGTAATCCCACTTCATCCAGCAACGGGTGGCACTAGCTGGCCCCGCCAACAGCTCACTTTGGGGTCCTGATCCGGATCAATGATGTCACCCTTGTTGTCCATGACATAGTAGATAGGTCTGGCCTCGCTGGATGGGGAGACAACGGACTCACTCATCTTGGTGGTCAGCCTGGCGGTGGCACCAGGGAAGTGGCCCATGTCCTCGCGCCCCCTGGTCACAGCGGTGCTACAAATGCACTGCGTGCAGCGTAAAGGGCACACATACAGGGCACACATAGGCTCAGATCTAGCCTGTGCATTACACAGGGTGCATCGCATGCCGATGCAACAAACGCGACCTCAGCGATGCCACAGAAAGACATACTACATATTGCTTTACTTAATGAAGGCACCAAGAAAGGAAGATTAACTTACTCGGCGCTGAATACTCCTAATTAAAAGGCAACTTCTCAAGAAAGGTGCAGCTTGTGATGCATAACGCCTCAATAGTGCGGCCATTTTAGTAATCACGTGATCATGTGACGAGTCACGAGCAAGGTCACGAGGTCGTCTTAATCCAGCCAGCGGCATACCTTCCCTTCCCCAACTGCTATGGACAAACGCGGGCGTTGGCGGATTTGCAGGGGGATATGTGCCATCGTCTCCCTGGTGGTGGGACTCCTGCTCGTTGCGTGCGCGGTGGTCTTGGGGACGTACGGCATGGGCACCCTCGTCCCGCGAGTAGAGAAGCAACTGGTGGATCAAGTACGTGCACCTGAGCAGCAGGGATGCGTGTGTTTTGATTAGTGCTTCAGTGTGATGAGCAGAACCTGCTTGGGAGTTGAGATTTGATAATTTGTGCGGTAACACCTTTTTAATTCGTCACGGTGAATGCAAACATAGCTATCCTTCTGGCTCCTCCCCCTCCTCTCCCCTACATCCCCTCATCTCTCCTCCCCCTCTCCTCACTTCCCTTCTATGCTCCTTGCTCAGATGGCTACGCTACTGCCAGGGCACCTGACGTACAAGCAGTGGAAGAAACCCACAGTGGAGTTGTACAAAGACATCTATTTCTTCAACCTCACCAACCCGGAAGAATTTGAAAAGGGTGCCACACCAGTTGTGAAGCAAGTTGGACCCTATCGATACAGGTGTGCTGCCAGGTGAATTGGAGTGAGGGAGAGCGTTATGTTGACTGCTATTTCTCTCAACTCTCTCCAGAGAAACACGCATTAAGACTCCAAACAAACCCCGAGGGTATAACCACACAGAGGGCAACACCCTAATGCCCTACACACAGAGAAAGTATTTTAACTTTGATCGGGAGAGTACTCCTGCCAATCTGAATGAAGATGACATCATCACGACCATCAACTTCCCTCTGGTGGTGAGGCTTTCATGAAGTATATAGTGTCATGAAGTATATAGTGTGCCTACTTGCAACAGTGGCTTATTCAACACTTTCACTTTCAGTGGCATGCATCCTGCAAGCCAGCTGAGGAGTCTGGCTGCTCAATACAGTCAGTGCTGGGCCAATTGCTGATTGCAGCACTAATTTGTCAGTAATTGAGTTTGTGTGCTAATTCTGTGGTACACCTGTGTGCTTGCGTGCGTGTGCGTGCGTGCGTCTGTGCGTGTGTGTGTGTGTGCGCGTGTGGTACACATGACCACTTGTGAGTAGTCAGTTCCAGACTCATCCTCTCTCCTCCCCTCCTGTCCATCTCCATTGCCTTCCCTTTTTTCTATCTTATCTCCCCCCCTTCCAATCTCCCCCCTCCCCTCTCCTTCCCCTCCCCTCTCCTTCCCCTCCCTTCTCCTTCCCCTCACCTTTGCTCCCCTCTTCTTCCCCCCTCCCTCTCCACTCAACTTCCCTCCCTCCCATTTCCTTTCCCATCCTACCCATGCTTCCAAAGGCTGCTACTGCAATAGCTGAGACAAAAGGAAAAGTCGTTAGAGACGCATTGCTTGTACTTCTAGAAGGGCTTCGTTCAAAGATACATTTCCAGGGCAAAGTGAAAGAACTGACATGGAACTTCACTGACTCTCTACTGAAAGACCTTCATACAGTTGGGCAAGTACCCAGCCCCTACTTCTCCATTCAAGTGAGACTCATCGTCTGTCATGTGACGCGGGATGTGATCATGGGCATGCACTGCAGTGGTACTGTTGTCAAGGCAACTACCAGTAGCTGGCTGCCATTTTCCCTTGTCCCCAGTTCAACACCGCAACACACACACACACACACACCTTGCATGACCCTGGGTGTTCTCATACACACATCTTGTACCAAAGCTGTCCTGCTGTTACCATCTCTCCCAGTTGAATGACTCAGCCGCTGATCAGGAAGAAAGTGTAGTCCACACGGGAACAGATGACATCCGTCTCTTATGCAAGTTCAAAAAGTGGAATGGCATGGAGACCCTCAGCATTTGGTTTGGCGAGGAGGCAAATGAGCTCAAGGGTACCGAGGGGCTGTTCTTCCATCCATTCATTGAGCGAGGGGAGCCACTGGAGGCCTTTGTGGACGACGTCTGGCGCTCCTTCCACCTCAACTACTCAGGGGACACGGAGCGCCTTGGCATACCAGTGTACCGCTACAAATTGGACCAAAGACAGTTCTGGAGTGCCCACCACTACAGGCGGAATGGCATGTACGGCTCCTGGTGCCCCGACGGTCTGATGTACATGGGAGTGACACAGAATCCTGGTGTGTGTGTGTTTGTGTGTGTGTGTGTGCGTGTGTGTGCGTGTGTGTGTGTGTGTGTCTGTGCGTGTGCGTGTGTGTGTATGTGTATGTCCACCCTCCTCACTCCACAGCGGTGCCAGCCTTTGCTTCCAAGCCGCACTTCCTTGATGGTGACCCATCCTTGCTCCAGGACGTGAAGGGCCTGCATCCAGACCCTGCCAAGCATGACATAGTGGTAGAGGTTGAGCCTGTGAGTGTCGCATGTCCCCTCTGCACCGACAGGCCTTGCGCGAACCACAAGTGTCCAGTGTTCACTAGGCACTTGCCCCTTAACAGAAGCAGCCTGTAGTCCGTACGTAAATTTACACACTTCAACAGTGCAATCTGCTAATTGGTCTGTTTTGCCCATAATTGTGTTCCGATAAATAATATGACTGTGTTTTCCTGAATGACTCCGCCCCCTCCACCCACACAGATTACTGGTGCCAACGTCTTTGTGCAGCGCCAGCTCCAGATCAACTTTCAGGCAAACCGATCAGATTTCTGGCCGTAAGAGGGGGGCAAGGGATGCATGTCTCTGCCTGTGGTCGGTGCCAGCGGACACTCTCAGTGCATGCATGCTAATGCAGTGTGTGTATGTATGTACGTATGCCTCCCATCTTATAGGCAGCTGAAGAACATCAAAGGGACCAATGGAACACTGTATTTTCCGGTCATGTACGTGAATGAGGTGAGTAGTCGGTAGTGATTTGTGAGCAAGCCTGAAGAAGATGGAGTGTGGTTAATTGGTGGCATGTGTGTGTGTTGACTTCTGACTCTTATGTCTACACCTCCCTACTGCACACCTCAGAACGGTGGAATTGGTGAGGCCACTAAGGAACTGCTTGAGCAAAATGCATTGGTTCCACTGGCGATTTTCACTGATGTTGGCTGGAGCTTAGTTGGTCTCCTCAGTAAGTAGAGGGGGAGGGGGAGCGGGGAAAGAGGAGAAAGGAGGAGAGAGGAGAAAAGAGGAGAGGAGAAAAGAGGAGAGAGGAGGAAAGAGGAGAGAGGAGAAAAGAGGAGAGAGGAGAGAGAGAGAGGAATATAAGAAGAGAGGATAGGGAGGGAATGGAGGAGTAAGGGAAGGGGAAGGTGGGAGGTAGAGGTAAAGGAGGGTTTCTCACTTCGGCTGTGGGTGGTTGTATGCTAATGTGGCCCACTGCATGGGCTTATGCTGTCACAGCGTGTTGTCTCTCCCAATGCCGGCAGGTGCCTTAGGAGTGGCTTGTCTGGTCACTAGCACAGCATGCTGCCTTTGCATGTTGCCCCGCTGTTGTGGCAAGCGGAGCACTTACACAGTCATTGAGAACAGCACCTCCTTCAGACACATTGCCGACGAAGAGGATGCTTCCTCCAAGGATTTGAAAATCAATGACATATCCCCTTTGTTGACCTAGACGGACCGAACAGTTTGAATGCACAGGCTCTTTTCATGCACCCTTGTAATTTCATTGCACCATGCACAAACACGCTGCCGTGCATGTGGCACACGTTTGCAATCTACTTTGCTTTGTTATTGAGTTCCAGTGTCAATTTGGTTGCTGTTCAGTGATCCGAGGTTGAGAGAGCCCTCATGGTCAACACACAAACCATGCATGCCAGTTGTGTAGCAAGCACCGATGGCTCTTAACAGCAGCTTACTGGCTGTGGGGTGCAAATCCTCTACAATACATTTCACATTGTTGTGTACATGTCTGTTTCTTCCCTATCCAGGCATTCTGGGCGTTGTGTCTTTGCTCATAAGCTTTGGCTGTGCGTGTTCTTTGGTGGCAAGGCCCTGCAGACGGCCCTGCAGACGGGCACCGCAAGGCCCGCGTACAAGGAACGCCACCTCAGCCAGTATCAATGAGAACAGTCCCCTGCTCACCTCACCCAAAGCTCTGATGGTCAGCTCTGCAAGCTTCTCACAGTCTACCAGCAGGTCATCTGAAGGTTTCACCCACATCACTACAGTCACCTCATGATGTTCACAGGACGCGCGTCAAACTATTTCTAATGGACCTTAAAAGGTGTTAATTGTAGTCTACGTATTAGTTGTAATGCTTTGTAATGCTTTGTAAATATTCATGAAGGAATAATTACAGTGTATTGCAATGCATGCTGCGTCACACGTCTCTGTTACTTGTGGTTTGCTGGCTGCTGTCCTGTTGGGAGGAAGGGAGTCAGTAGAGTTGTGCAGGGGAAAGGGGCAAGCAGGAGTCACTGGAGACAGTCATGGCTATATATTTATTGTGGACAAGTGAACCGGTCAAGAATGAGGAGTAATGGACAATCTCTCTCACGGCTAAACCTCAGTCATGACACAGATATGAAAGCTTGCAGTCAAACATCCATAGCAATATGACAAGCTAGTCCTACCACTCTATTCTCACCACCTGTTGCTTGTATATGGTATATGGTGTGTGTGAGAGAGTACGGCACATCACATCAAGTGCCCATGGACAAGGCCAGTAACCACCTTCGACAGCTTCCTCTCCACAGCTTCGCGACAAAACTCTAACAGAGACGAGGCGACCGACTTGGCCACTGACATGGCCTGCTCCAGCTACAGACAAGAAACACGGACAGAGTGAGCACTCACTGGAAGACACAGCAGAGAGGATAAAGAAACAAATAGCAACATTAAGGATCAGTACTGAACAGAATATAACTGACCTCTCCTGCACGCCCTTACCTGGTCCATAGTGATGCAGCCTTGTGAATGTGTGGTGATTATTTCCTGTGACCGGCTGTCTAGCGCCAAGTGGACCACACCCCTTGCATCGTCCTCGTGCGCTAGGTCCGGGTCAAGGACCAAGGTGCCGTCCTGGTCCCATGAGCAGGTGACCCCACCAAACATGCCACTCATTGCCACACCTCCATCCACAAGGGCCATGCAGGCTGCGTTGTGTAGACAGGACAGCAGCTGCACGGAAGGAGCAGTGTGTGTGTGTTGTGTGGTGTGTGTGTGTGTGTGTGTGTGTGTGTGTGTGTGTGTGTGTGTGTGTGTGTGTGTGTCACAAAAAGGCTAAACGACGGCAGTGCCTAGTGCTGCAGTTTGTCTGCACTGTGAGAGCGCACTCACTGCTCCGTCATCTCTCTCCACCTGTAGTGTGACGTTGATTGATGCATGGGGGTGGAGCCGAGTCACCACAGCTTGCTCGCAAGTGTTGCGCAACGCGTCCTCCAAAGCCCTCTCTTTCACTCCTGTTGGTTGAGGAAAAAGGTCAATACACACCACGCTGGCAGTGGGTCCTAGCTACCCTCGTCCGGCGACCTGATATCCCCGTTGATGCCTTCACGGTGACTTCGACCACCGCACGGTCGGGCCTCTCCTTGCTCTGCCTCACCTCAACGGGACCATACACAGCTGCTACAACTGACGTGGACCCTGGATCCGAAGGCGAAAGGAGACAATGCAGTTTAGTAAGTGAGTCCTAAGAACGCGAGATCCCTGTA
>OX465045.1:499906-503811 GCA_949841015.1 Aplysina aerophoba
CATTCTGGATGCAGTGGAGAAGGGCAGCCCATTCTTCCTGTACACCGGAAGAGGGCCTTCCTCAGAGGCCATGCACTTGGGGCATCTGATTCCCTTCTTGTTCACCAAGTGAGCCGACATGTGCTAGCACCCTGCGTGGACCCTTCCATGTACACATGAACTGGCATGTCTGCTTCGCTGCGACAGCGTTTCTTTACTTGTAACTCCACTCTACCCACTGCGGCACTCTACCCACTGCGGCACTCTACCCACTGCGGCACTCTGACCTACTGCTGCACTCTGACCCACTGCTGCACTCTGACCCACTGCTGCACTCTACCCACTGCTGCACTCTGACCCACTGCTGCACTCTACCCACTGCTGCACTCTGACCCACTGCTGCACTCTACCCACTACTGCACTCTACCCACTGCTGCAATCTACCCACTGCTGCACTCTGACCCACTGCTACACTCTGACCCACTGCTACACTCTGACCCACTGCTGCACTCTGACCCACTGCTACACTCTGACCCACTGCTGCACTCTGACCCACTGCTGCACTCTACCCACTGTTGCACTCTGCCCACTGCTGCACTCCTGGTGCCAAGGTACCTGCAGGATGTGTTTGATGTCCCCCTCGTGATCCAGCTGACCGATGATGAGAAGTTCCTCTGGAAGGACCTTTCCGTAGAAGAGGCACATCGACTTGCCTTTGAAAATGCAAAGGACATCATTGCTGTTGGATTTGATGAAGAGAAGACATTCATCTTCTCTGACATTGCCTACATGAGGTATGAGCACAGGCTGAACCCACTCTCTCAGTCAACCTCAGTCAGTTAGGCTACCATGGTTATTTGCTTTGTTACCATAGTGCAAGTTGGTTACCATGGTAATGATGGGTGATGTGATAATGCTCCAGTCTGTGTACCACATACACCTCAACTGTACTGCATTAGTGTATGTGTGTGTGTGTGTGTGTGTGTGTGTGTGTGTGTGTGTGTGTGTGTGTGTGTGTGTGTGTGTGTGTGTGTGTGTGTGTGTGTGTGTGTGTGTGTGTGTGTGTGTGTGTGTGTGTGTGTGTGTGTGTGTGTGTGTGTGTGTGTGTGTGTGTGTGTGTGTGTGTGTGTGTGTGTGTGTGTGTGTGTGTGTGTGTGTATGTGTGTGTGCACCCTGTTTCTTTGTTCAGTCAGTGTCCTGCTTTTTACAAGAACATCCTACGCGTGCAAAAGTGTGTAACAATGAACCAGGCAAAGGGTATATTTGGCTTCACTGATGGTGACAACATCGGGAAGATGGCCTTCCCCGCAGTACAAGCCGTGCCATCCTTCTCCAACACCTTCCCTCACATCTTTGGTGACAGAAAGGACGTTCTCTGTTTGATCCCTTGCGCCATTGATCAGGTCAGCGCAGCAGCACTGCTCAGACAATACGTATGTACGCACGCAGCTGTACATCTCATTGACATGTGTATCATGCTTGCCTAGTGGTGTGTGGCTGGTGCAGCAAGTGTGCATGTGGCTGACAAGACGGGGGATTTATGCCCAGTGTGGGGCAATAATGCTGAATGGCAGTATTACCCAGTGATTACTGCCGTGCGTGCATATGTTACACCACTTACTATACCACTTTAAGCTGACCCCTGATCACATGTAGTGTTCCGTCTCTACTCCACTCACCTTAGGATCCCTACTTTCGAATGACGAGGGATGTAGCTCCTCGGCTGGGTTACCCGAAGCCAGCTCTCCTCCACTCCACCTTCTTCCCCGCCCTGCAAGGCCCCCGGTCCAAGATGAGTGCAAGCGACCCAACCTCCTCCATCTTCCTCACTGACTCTAATGCTCAGATTAAGAAAAAGGTGTTGTGAAAGGATATCTTTAACGCCGTCCGATTACCCCTGTGTGTTACGTACATCTCTGATCACACATGTGCATCTGTGCCACAAGATGGCTGGCTTTTGTCTTGAAGTTGGTTGTGTGTAGAGGAGTGTGGGGGTATCTTGTAGGAGAGAACTGTGTCACGTTGCCTTGCCATCTTTCTGTTCATCACAGGTGAACAAATATGCCTTCTCTGGTGGGCGAGACACAGTGGAGGAGCATCGCAGGCTTGGGGGTAACACAGAAGTGGATGTGTCTTATCAGTACCTCACTTTCTTTATGGAAGACGGTGAAAAGTTAAAGCAAGTTAAAGAGGTTAGTTGGTTGGTTGTAGAGTAATGCAGGAGGGGAGACGGAGTGCAGTATACACTTGGCAATAGTGTGCGTAAGCGTGCATGAGCACGGTTTGCATATACAGCTCAGGTAGGTACAGATCTGGGCTACCGGCTCTGGTCACGTAGCTGCTGTTGTCACGTTCCCCCTTCATTCTATACCATGTGTTTATGTATGTGTGTACGTGTGTATGCATGATGCATGCATGTATGTATGTATGTATGCATGTATGTATGTATGTATGCATGTATGTTTGTATGTTGTGTGTATAGGCATTTAGGTTGTATGCATGTATGTATATATACACAACTTGTGTGTACACGTGTGGAGAATTACTGTATGCCTTGTTTGCTGCTTGTCCTCCCACTTCCTCAGGATTACGAGAGCGGACGGCTACTGTCAGGCGACCTGAAGAAGCAGTTGATAGCTGTTCTCCAAGACATTATAACCAGGCACCAAGAGAGGCGGGCCCTTGTCACTGATGATGTAGTTCAGCGCTTCATGACTCCTCGGGCACTCAACTTTGGGAAGAAAGCCATGGCACAGAAAGCAAGCTAGCAGAAGTGTCAATTTCCTTTCTTTCCTATAATATAATATTATTCGAAATTGTTCTGCAGACCCACACCCCATTGACAGGATGAATGCAGTGAATTAGTATTGTAACTATACCAAGTATGTATGTATAATAATTAACCAAATTGGTGTGCTGGGACATACAGTCCTTTCACAGTTTGAGTCCCATTGCACACAGCGATCACATGGTGCAGTGCTCGAGTGGCAGGCAGGGTCTCATGGTGTGTGCGTGTCCATTCCAGCGGTGCATGGCACACACACACTGCTCCAGTACAGCAATCACATGAGTGTAGTGTCCAATTGGGACTACAATTTGTGTGAAAAACATTTCAATGGATGGATATGTGCACATGTATATGGCACACACGTGCAAAATGGCGGTTAAAATGATCTTGTGTTTAGAAATTCAATTTTTGTCTTCAAACAACAAGTAACAGAAACATGGTCATGTCAACTGTGCAACTGCAGACTTTTAACATGCACTGTGCCATCTGGTACCTGGTACCTATCTTCACTGGTGCATAAGGGTACTGTTTGAAGATTTCTTAGTACAAGCCATGAATATACCCAAGCAGGAAATGCCAGAATGAGTTTGCAGCAGTGGGAAACGTGAAGGAAACTGCGGACTGGATTGCACACACATGAGCTAGTGCACATGTCACACTCCATATCAATTATTTGTTAGTGGTATACAAGAGAAGCCACTTTCCCACTGTGTATCTGGAACCAGGAAATGTCTATTTTCCTACATCAACCACTGGATCCCATATCACCTCAACATGGCACACATGCCCAAGCTGTGATGTCTGCAATGTACAAGTTTCTTGTGGGAACCAGGCTCACTTCTGAGATCCCATTACCGGCCGACCTTGATGACGTCGTTGATGACGTCTTTGCTTCATGTCTTGCTTCCTGTCATCTCTAGTTAGTCCACCACAAGAGACACATGTCCTCTTTCTAGTGGGAACCATGTGGGAGAGCAAGGACTATAGGCTCGGCAACAACACACACAGGTATGACATATTCCTGTTCTCTGTGGAAGGCAAGCCATTAGTTGTCACCAGACAATGTGCTTTATTTACTCACAGACACTGAATTTCAGGATGAAAGCCCCAGCACAAGCAATGTAGTAGGAATAACGCA
>OX465045.1:504011-509011 GCA_949841015.1 Aplysina aerophoba
TCCTGTACCTGCACGAAGTTAGCATGCCTTTCTGAGGAGGGCTGCTAAGGTTTCTTGGGGAACGGGCTCACCTTTAGCACTTGCATGATGACCCTGACATGCTTGGTGAAGCTCTTCACTGCGATGCACCTCATGACAGCAGACCCGTCAGCCGAATCCTCTTTAGTGGCGGTCATGTCAGCAAGAATGATGCAGGCTCCAGCCTCCTTCAGCTGCACACGATGGAGGTCTTTCCTCTTCAGTGGGCTTCCAACCAGGAGGCGGGCGTGTGGAAAGTGGCTCTGGACTGCTCTCTTCATATCTGCAGTGGGGAACTCCTCACTGAGAAAGACCAGATCGGGCCGGTCCAACACAGACACCCTGTCTGGGTGGAGGAGGTCCTGCAACAGCCGCGTCATTCGGCGAGCACTCAGACTGCCACAGACTACAATGTGCTGACCACGGATATCCGGATAATGCCTTGAAAGGTACCGTTCTTCATACAGCAGTAGATCTTTTACAGGTCCAACTGCTAGTGCCACAAGTGACAGCCCGCCGAGCATGAACAGCATAACATACACCTTCCCCAAGGTGGTCTTTGGGGTGATGTCACCGTAGCCAACAGTGGTTAATGTTGTTATTCCAAAGTAGACATAATCAGGCCACATGAGGGTTACCTTGCTCACCACAAAGCAGCTTCTTCCACTGTTTGGCGCATCCCAAGGGTCTCCTGATGTCTCCAGGAGATGGATAATCCCTGCTGCTACCAACAGCATTGCCGCAAGTCGAAGGAGAAACTCAACGACTGCTCTAGTCAGAAACGAGTGAATGATCTGCAGATGCATCAGGAGGTTCCTGATGTTGATGATGGTCCCAAACCGCGCTGCTCTCATTCCCAACCAGTCGCACCCAATAGCAAGTGACACAAAGGGGTGGGGGAGGGTTAATACATCTGCAATTGTGGTTGGGTACAACAGTGCTTTGTAGGTGCTCTTTGAGTTCACCAGTCGGAGGAGAAGAGGAACCACAAGCAAAGTGCACAGACATGCTTCCAGAGCAAGATACCAGGACAGCAGGACGCTCAGCTGGGTGGCAATCCCAAAGTAGCTCCTAACTACATAAAGGCACACATAGACCAAATTCAAGACAGCATAAAATACTTCTACTGCGACAACCACACGAGTTTCCCGCGCAAATATGTCTGCAGTCTTCTTCAAGAGACTTGTGAGATAGCAAGAAACACGCAAGCACGATGGGTGTACAGCGTTCCTCTGCCGTCCTCTCCTCCACCACCACCGAACAGCATAGCCCAGCGCTAGCAGACCCCACATGCTAAGGTATATGGCCGCATCGACAAGGATGTAGATCCACCAGGGGTTCGAGGGAAGCCATTGTGGACAAGACAGACAACTGGAAGCGTTCGTGTCCATCACTTGCTCACATGCACATGCACTACAGAGGAATTGATTCTTCGTCCAATCCAATACAGGAAAATTACAGCACATATACAGGTTTACATACGCAGTTAACGCAGGCAGCCATTTTACCAACACATGCATAATAATATAATTGATCCATCAAATTAATGGCGCGGGTAGATACAAAATCATTCTAGCGTTTTATTTTACAAGCTGGGGGTTTACTGATTGCTGTTTTCCTTGTGCCATTGACTAGTTGGTCAATGGTGTGCCTCATGTGTGACAACTACAAGTACATCAGACTCCCTCTGTAGTTCCAGCTTTTGCTGTGGGGCTGTAATGGGGATGTACATGTCAGATGAGGCTCCGGCGTCACCGGGCTTCAATCGTTTCACAGCCACACACAGTCTCCCCTTGGTGAGAAAATGGATGAACGCTTGACCAAACGTGGTCATGTGGTATGGCAGGTCTGATGCTGCTACCAACTTGACACAAACGGACTTGAGAATGCTCTCTGCGATGCTGGTTCCTGCTGCGTCAAAGTAACTCGCCGACAGCACCACATCCAGCATCCCCATTGCCGTCACCTGGCCAAAAGCGTAGGGAAGTGAGAGATGAAGCTCTTCCGCCTCCTCCTCCTCCTCCTCTTCGAGAGAGACAAACTGAACATTGCTCTCCTCCAGGAGTTCCACCACCACGGGAATGGGACCACCACTGCTGTGTGGGATTCCCTCCAAAACACGTAAACACAAAATGGCATCCTTGTCCCACAAGGCTGGCTCACTTGTGTCTGGGTTAGGGTTGACAGTGAAGAGGGCGCAACGCCTGCAGTGTTCCACCCGGGCTTGAAGCAGAGTGGACTTATCCAGAGGAGAGCCAGCCACAAAGTGGACAGTATCATTGTGACGTTTCTTTGTTTGGCCTGCATCCACCAGCTTCTCAACGTATTCATCCTCGGCAACCAGAACAAGATGGCTTCCACTTTCTTGCACTAGTGTAGATACAAGCTTGCTCAGGTCAACAGCAGGCGACTTCTTATCTGTGAGCAGGCAAAGAACAAAGTGGTCCTCCCATTCTTTCTCAAGAGGTGCCAGCCTGGCCGGCATAGAAAAGCCTTCATGAGCTGACAAAGGTAGTTCTCCATGCTCAGCTATATGACTGAGCTCTATTGCACTGGATGAAAATGATGTTCCAGCCTGGAGCAGAATGCTATTTACACTATCGTTATTCAGGCGTGAGAGAGGTTTCAGCTCACGCCTACTTCCAGCAAGAATGTAGGCCACTGCGTTATCGCCAAAGGATGGGAGATGCATTGAGCATGGGTTGAGATGCAGCCTGGCAGACTTGTTGCGTTTGGTAGAGTCGTCACGATCACGGAGCTCAATTGCAATCATGAGGAGACCAAGTTCCTTGCAGATATACACTACCTCTTTTGGTGATCTGTCAGCGAGCGCCACTGGGAGTGAAACTGAGTAAATTTCAAGACTTGCTCCACTGCTGTACAGGTCCATTATATCTACAGAGTCCTTCTTCCCCGAGTGTGCAGTGGGATAGAGGAGGTTGCCGAGGATGGTGGAGAGGCCAGGGCAGGAGCAGGCTGAGGCCAGCCAGCCCAGCCTCCACTCGCTGGTGCAGACCACAGTGTCCTTGTCTCTGTTCCAACAGGGCAGGTCCTGTAGCTTCTTAGCTGTCTCAGACTGTGTGGTAAGGAGAGGGAAAGAGGAGTTTTCAGTACACAGGCAATATATCAGAGTATAGGAAAGCTGATTTCTTTGTGTGTGTGTGCAGACAAGAAATACTCCTCTCTTCCTGTACCTGCATGAAGTTGGCATGCCTTTCTGAGGAGGGCTGCTAAGGTTTCTTGGGGAACGGGCTCACCTTTAGCACCTGCATGATGACCCTGACATGCTTGGTGAAGTTCTTCACTGCAATGCACCTCATGACAGCAGACCCGTCAGCCGAATCCTCTTTTGTGGCGGTCACGTCAGCAAGAATGATGCAGGCTCCAGCCTCCTTCAGCTGTACACGACGGAGGTCTTTCCTCTGCAGTGGGCTTCCAACCAGGAGGCGGGCGTGTGGAAAGTGGCTCTGGACTGCTCTCTTCATGTCTGCAGTGGGGAACTCCTCACTGAGAAAGACCAGATCGGGCCGGTCCAACACAGACACCCTGTCTGGGTGAAGGAGGTCCTGCAACAGCCGCGTCATTCGGCGAGCACTCAGACTGCCACAGACTACAATGTGCTTCCGGTGGTGGTTGCTTCTGTACCACCGGTAGTATTTCCTGTCAGCTCCCAGAAGGTCTGTAAGGGGACCAATGGCCAGCCCAAAGAGTGCAATGCCAGCGACCATGAAGAAGGTGACAAAGAAGCGGCCAATGGCTGTGTCAGGAGAGATGTCCCCATACCCAACGGTAGTCATTGTGGTCATGGCAAAGTAGACATAGTCCATGTACCTGTATATATGAATGTCGTCATTCGGGAAGGTGGTCTTCCAGGGATCACCGGATGCCTCAAAGAGGTGAATCAGCCCGGCTGCAGCCAACCAGATGGTGACAAAGCCAATCAGAAGCTGTGTCAGCTCTGCATAAACAGTGGAGCGAAAAACGCGAAGCTGTACCAAAGTATTGTACAAGGAGTTGAATGAGATGAAGCGCAGGCTCCGCAGCCCCAGCCAGTCCATTCCAATGGCGAGGGAGATGACTGGATGGGGGAGGGTTAGGAAGTCCACTATCGTGTAAGGGGAGAGCCATGCTTCCAGGGGGCTTTGCGCGTAGAGGAGCCTCAGAACGAGGGGGACTGCAAGTAGAGCAGAAATGCACACCTCCACTGCAAGGTAGATGTTTAGAAGCAGGTTCAAGTGGCGGCTGACTCCGTCGTAGCTCCTATAGACGTAGAGGACCACGTACAATGCGTTCAGTGAAGCGGCTACGACCTCTACAGCAATGGCAAGACGACTTCTCTGTCCAGCGTACTTCGTCAAGGACCGCGTCCAGTCCTCAGGGAAGACCGGCAAACTGAGCGTGCGGCCCTTCCAGCGCGCCAATCGCTGCACGGCGTACCAGACGGCTGCCACCCCGAGACCGATGAGGTAAAGCGACGCCTCCACGGCGATGTAGATCCACCAAGGGTGCGCCGCGAACCAAGGGTACAAGGAGGCGCTTTCGTTGGTGTCGTTCATCTTAGGATCCGTCCACAGCAGCAAGTTCCAACAGTAGTTCTCTTCTCTTAACACCTCGCAGTGCGCGTTGCTGCAGCAAGCTGCTCCGCGCTCTATTTATATTCACGCAGGTGCCACGGGGACTTTCCCTTGTACAGTCGCATTTCCGCGTATCGTAAGCCTTTGGTGATAAGGAGCATATACGTGTGTCTGTAAGGAGGACGGTGCGCATCCGACTCAGTACTGCGTAGTTCTGTTATAGGTCATGTTTCAGGAGCACCAACAGGTTGTCCTAGGGAGCTTTGGAGTGACGTGGGTGGAGTTTGACAACCAAGAAGACCTTCTTTGGAGCGGAACAACGAATGTGAATGCCATGTCTAGTGTTCATCACACTCAGACGATCCGTACAGCGGGGCACAGGCCCACTCCTAGCTGGTTACTGACTGA
>OX465045.1:514011-526511 GCA_949841015.1 Aplysina aerophoba
TGGCACGCACTAGCCCACGTGTTCACAATTATTCAGACGTTTGGTGACTATACAGCCCCCTTCATCAGTGAATCAGAGTTACGTATATGCTAACTGGGCTGTAACACATTGGTGTTATCCTTTTGATATCATTTTTATTAGTGTATCTGAAGAAGAGTGTGAACTGAGTTTCCTTCTCCCTCACCAGGTCCAGAGGAGACGGCTGCTGAGCCTCCCAAAAGTCCTGAGTTTGAACTGCCAAGTGGAGAAGACTGCAGACAAGGAATTTTGGAGAAGACAGCAAAAACTATCGCAAGCAAATTGCAGGTACGCTTGTATAAGCCTTAAGGCTGAATTGTGGCTTTCACTTCCATTCTGCTGTGCCAATTGGGAGTGGAATCATCACTGGTTCCCCTCCCTTGCCTCTACTAGAAAGCCTTGGGTAGCGGCTGAGCTCCAGTTGTCTCTCAGCTCTGACAAAGACCTCCACATCCATGAAGTCCAGGGCAGTGCCAAACGGGAGCCACAACAGACAGAGGTTAAATGAATTTCAATGATCATCAGCCACTTCCTTCCATATAAGGACAATCGGCACCCTGATTCCATATAAGGAAGAGGCACCTTAATTCCATATAAGGAAGTGGGACTCTCCTTTCTTATTAGGAAGAACCATCCCTCTGTCCATGTATGGAAGTGGCTATTATGTACTGATTGCCGCTGGTGTTTTATTAAAGCTATAATTGTGCACTCTTTCGTCTGTGTGTATGTGTGTGTGTGCTGCCAGGAGTGCGAATCTTGTCTGTATGAGTTGAGGGCTGTCGTGTGTCATGTGAGGTCAACAGAAGGACCAGGGAACCTAGTGGCGCACATCCTCACGGCCCCTTGCCACTCAAAGGGAGAGGAGGGAGGTGAACGATCTGAAAGAAGGTGGTACCTCTTCAATGACTTTGTCATTCAGCCACTGTCAAAGGTACTGCCTGTCGCTGTTGTGAGCATCGTCACACTGCATTGTTCTATCCTGTCATTTTGCTGTCACTACTGGTGTAACCTGTCACTTTCTGTCATGTCCTGTTCGCTGCTACCACTGCTGGCTTGTTTGGTTTTAGGTACAGGCTATACAGTTCGAGGTGGACTGGTTAACACCATGCATTCTCCTCTATGCCCAGACTGACCTGGAGAGTAGCTACGAGAACAAAGGTCCATCACACACACATGCACACACACACACACACACACGCGTGCGTGCACACACACACACACACACACACACAGAGAGAGAGAGAGAGAGAGAGTGGTGAATGAGACCGATTTTGTCAACTCAGATAGTGTTGACCCCTTGCTTTGCACATAGGTCAGCTGCAGTTTGACCCCTCGGTGTTGTTGGTGCGGACCACCCGCCCGACGGTGATCCCCCTGTCTCCGCTCCACTTCACCCCCCTGCACTTCCACGACCTTCCCAAGGCAGGGGATCTGGCGGCCATTGATGCAGAATTTGTGACGCTGAACCAGGAGGAGGCTGAGGTGAGGACAGATGGGACACAGACCACGATAAAGCCTAGCCAGCTCAGTGTGGCCAGAATCAGCTGTGTGAGAGGGTGAGTGCAAGTGCAAGTGTTAGTGTGAGGGTGTGAGTGTGAGAGTGAAGATGAGGGTGTAAGGGCAAGGGTGAGGGTGTGTGGGTGTGAGAGCGAGGGTGTGGTGGTGTGAGTGTGAGACTGTGAGGGTGAGGGTGTGAGGTTGTAAGGGTGAGTGTGAGGGTGTGGTTGAGTGTGAGGATGATGGTGGGTGTGACAGTGGACGGAGTGTGTCAGTGAGGGCTGTGATAGTGAGTGGGGACTGTTTGCAGAATGAGTGTGTATGCATTGCGAGAGTGACGGGTTGACTAGTGAGTTCAAGGGTTGGGTGGGGGTATGAGTGTGAGATTTGTCGAGGCAAGATGGTTGTAAATCTCTCTGTCCCACATCAGATGGGGGAATCTGGAAGGCACTCCATTCATTGATGATTATATCCGAACCCAGGAGCAGGTAAGCCCCTTGCCCCACCCCCGTTACTTCAAGCCACACCTCCTCCTCTCTTCGATGTGCCCTCCAGGTGGTTGACTACCTCACACAGTTCTCTGGGATCAAGCCAGGCGACTTGGATGACACTGTCAGCTCGAAGCACCTCACCACTCTGAAGACGTCCTACTTGAAGCTCCTCTACATGATTCAGACTGGCCTAGTGTTTATAGGCCATGGGCTCAAGAAGGACTTCAGAGTCATTAACATAAAGGTAGGTCTTTCTCCGTGTGTGAGCATGTGTACATACGTACGTATGTATGTATGTATGCATGTATGTGTTGTGTTGTGTATGTGTGTATGTATGCACGTATGTGTTGTGTATGTGTGTATGTACTCGCAGCACTCTATACGTCATTGTGTACTTTGTCATTTACTGTCATGAGCAAGTGTGTTGACACATGGAACCTATGTTAAGGGACCTCTGTCACTTGTCATCATGTAGTGTCATCATGTTGACTGAAGGTTTGTCTGTACTCATGCTCTAGGTTCCTGGCTGCCAGATCCTAGACACAGCGGAGCTGTTTCGGCTCCCAGACCAACGCTACTTCTCTCTGAAGTTCCTGTCATGGTACATACTAGGTCAGCCTACTATCCACATTGCTAGTGGTTGTTGTGCAACAATGTACACAGCAGTAAAATGGATGAACAGATTGCAATGCACATTTGTGCATGTGCAGCTTGCTCCTGCTGTTATTGTGTCGTTCAGGACTAGACAGAGGTGTAGGCTGTAGCATTGCTTGTGAGTCTGTGGTGGGCTGATGATGATGATGCAGTCATCGCATTGAGGAATGTGTGCATGGCTGCTGTCTCTGTTTCTGTAGGCAAGCGCGTTCAAGAGGGTTGCCATGACAGCATTGAAGACGCTAGAACAGCCCTTTTCCTCTACAGACGCTATGAGGAGCTGAAGAGCTCGGGGCAGCTGCAAGACACGCTAGTTAACCTGTACGAGGCAGGGAGGGAAATGCAGTGGAAAGTGCCAGCCCGAAATTAGACTGTGAGATTAATTAAAATTAACCCAGCCTTTTCCCCAAAATGGATTTCACGTTATTTTGCGTTCATTCTACGATTTTTACTGCACTTGTGTACGTAAAATGGCTGACTTCAACCAGGACTTTTACCAGGCAGGCTACTCGTACGATGGCTCGGCGCAAGTCCCGCAGTCCTGGAATGCATACCCTGCAGGTGTTCAGTACCCGGCTGGTGATGTTGGCTACGGCGAGGGGTACCCCGGGGCGAACTTGGGACAGATGAGCGGCGGTGTTCCGTCGAGCTACGGCGAGCAGAGCACGGGATTTGAAGACGAGCCGCCACTGTTAGAAGGTGCAGGACGGGCATTTCTTTAGAGGAGGATGATAGTGCAGTTGCAACTTATTATTTGTCCTTGTATCCTTGGCCTTAATGCAGAACTGGGTATCAACTTTGGCCATATTAAGGATAAGGTAAGCGAGTAGTAAGTGTGTAGGTGTGTACTTAGTTGTCTGAAATGTGTGGTCCTAAGGACGAGTGTGAGCAACGCCATCTTTCTGCTAGTCAGATGTATATAGCCGAGACCCTCTTCCAGCCATTTTATAATATTGCGTAATGGACAGCCACACTGCAATAAATTGAAGGCTAGAAGTGGGTCTGGTTGCCACAGACTATCTATGCGCCTTTTGCTTTAATGTGTGCAGACAATGGCTGTGTTGAACCCCTTTGTGAAGACGGACGTGGAAACAGCAAACGACACAGACCTGGCAGGGCCCCTGGTCTTCTGTTTGCTGTTTGGTGGTGTTCTACTGCTGGTCAGTTCTGAGGGGCAATATTCTCCCGTAGCCAGGCTGTTTGCCAACCACAGCGGTCTGGCTATGAGACACTAATGAGGCAATGAGCTGATGTTGTAATGCACAGAAGTAAATTGCAGTGTTAATGAGATGCATGCAGTGTTAATGAGATTCATGCAGCGTTAATGAAATGCATGTAGTGTTAATGAGATGCATGTAGTGTACGAAAACTGTTAAGAGTTTCAAACTGAATCTTTCTGCCAATTTTGTGTCTGTGAATATAATATTGGCTGCCAGTGTCAATGTCAGTATCATAGCTGCTGTTCTGTGGCACCCCTGTACACACTTAATTGACAGGTGAACTATAACATGTGACTCTCCTTTTCCTGTTGTAAATGTTGCCTGAAGCGACCGGCAATGTTAGTGATGCCTGTGTTTCTCCACTGCATGTCTGCAGGCAGGGAAGGTCCACTTTGGATACATTTACGGTGTTGGACTGCTTGGTTGTGTGAGCATGTACCTGCTGTTGAACCTTATGAGCACGAACGGAGTGTCAGCTGTGTGCGTGATGAGTGTCTTGGGCTACTGCCTTCTCCCCATGGTCCTCCTTTCGGCAGTCTCACTAGTGTTGTCACTACAGTGAGTAACACACATGTGCACACACACACACACACACACGCACACACACCACACACACACACACACACACACACACACACACCACACACACACACACACACACACACACCACACACACACACACACACGGCATTACCACACTGTAGTTCCTCTAGATACGTAGCCGTTGTACTTGTTTGCGCATGTATGAACTTGTGTGTGTAGGTGAGTTTTGGGATGATACAATCCTTCCACATGGTTAGCTCCCAGTGTAGGCTGAAGTGAAAGGCGGCAGTGTTCCCGTGATGTGTGATACCCCTCCTCCTTGCAGAGGTATGATTGGCCTCGTCCTTGCTCTGACTACCATTGTGTGGTGTAGCTATGGAGCATCAAAGCTGTTTGTCACAGCCCTAGCCATGGACGACCAGCAGCTAATAGTGGCGTACCCGTGCGCTCTGGTGTACGGGGTGTTTACACTCCTGACGGTGTTCTAACTCCCGCACTCCTGCAGCCGAATGTGGCCACATGGACACGCTTCCCCCTTGTCTTTGCCTCCAATTGCAACAAAATCAGATTAATTATGAGTTTGCACTTCTTTGCTCATTGCCCAACCTTGTGAACAAGTGACCATTAAAGCATGAGCTGCTGTGCGCAACAATGGCAGCAGCAGCTGTGGATACATGTGTGGGCCAGAGCCCTTGTTTGTGGTGTAATTTGACGCATTGTTCATTAGTTAATGGCATCTCCTCTGCCACTCAAGATTTGCATTGTAACAATCAAATTGGTATGAATGTGCACATATGTGCAATAAAAACTTGTTAAAACATAACATTCACAAAAGCATTACACTACATAACATACAAGCTGCGGTAATCATATTCATGACTAATTGTACATGCGTAATGTTATTCATAGGCATGTAAGGTTGTAGTCTTTCAGATCAGCAGGGTTAGTTGCACACACTCTGTACCTTGAATTGGGATCTGGCATCACCGAATCCACACCTGTAACACAGAGGGCACAGCCCCCAAAGCACGTATATTAACAACCTTCATGGGCATCCCACAGTACAGCATAACTGCGTGTCCCCTAACACCTGTGCACCCATCTTAACTTGTTAACATGCTTGCCACTGTGGCTAGTGCATTGCAGTGATTCTCAGAAGGACGGCACCTAGCCAATCAAGCACTTTTGTATGCTTGCAGTAGCTTACGGGGGCAGTCAAACACAGGTGTCCCAGCGTATTGCTCCTCCTGAAAGTCTCTCCCCCTTCTTGAGAACTGTAGCTGGGCTGGTAGGAAGAATGGGCACTCCACCAGAACCTCCCAGCAGACCTCCAGGCATGGCCTCAGGGCAAAGAGCTCTTCAGAGGTTGGCAGTAGGATGGGAAGCTTTGTACGACAGAGCCACTTTCTATAGACATCCTGTGTGTATGTGTGCATGTGTGTGTGTGTGTGTATGTGTGTGTGTGTGCATGTGTATGAAGTATTGGCACTTTCACTTACATCCATGCTGCTGTTCAGTGCAATACACAATATCAGAGCACAGACTACAAGCACTATGTCCAGATCACCACTATCTCATTTGTACGTATGCTCACCAAACAAATGGGCTTATCTGCATCCGTTATCAGAACACCTGGAACTACCCTATCAATAACACTTTTATATCTTTCGTAGCTATCATTAATGCTCCTCAGCTTTGTCAACATTTCGTCCATGGACTGGAACACACCAAGCTCCGTGCGAGTACAGTTGATGACCTGATCCATACGACAAAACTTCTTTTCCTCCTCAGTGTAGGAACACTCAAGATCCACTTTACAGAAGGCACACGCACGCAAGCACGATGAACGATTAATGTTCAGGGTGGAAGCAGTAAGGGAAATGTTTACAACCCGAAGCTCTGTCCCCATGTAGTCTTCTTCATACACGCTTGCACATGGTGTGTACACCGTGTCAGCTATTGCCCAATCGTTCACTACGCTTAGGTTTACATATGGAAGAGAACCAGTGTCATTACAGAAGTTCAAAGTCACGGATTCATTCGCAGTGAAGTTGGGGGCTAGGGTAATGATATACGACAAGTTAGAACTTCGGTTAACGAGGAGGGATCTACACACGCCATCACAGGTAAAACCAGTAAACTCCATTGTAGATAACGTGACTTGCGCTGGGATGAGTAGTAGAAGTCCCAACCAGGACAGGCACCACATTTTGGTAGCCATTTTTCGGAATCGAATTGCGCAACACAAGATGTCTACAAACGTGAGTGGGTCAGCAGCTAGTAGCAGCAGCGATTTCGTCCTTTTGAACGGCCAGGAGGACCCACCTGCCCCAGTTTACAGCTATGCACCACTGCAAACGCCGCCACAAGCTACCAATATTGACCCATCTGGGAACGGGGACCAGGGATACTACCACCCTAACTTCCCTCCACAGCCCCCCGCCATACACGGCGTCTCTCAGTCGGGTTACGGAAATGTTGCCGCTTCTACTCTGGACGCAGATACTTTGGAGTTTGTTTCAACAGAGGAGCACACCAGCCTAGGCACAGCGGAGTCCGGGGCGATTGGCGATGCCGCTTACGGAGGTTCCTTGGACACTGAAGGGCACGAGCGGTTTGACTCCAGAGGAAGGGGCGGGGTGACGTCACGGCTACTAGATAGACACGGGTTTGGCTGGTTGATGGAGGTGGACGAAGATGAAGACGAGCAGCAGAAGCCATTACTGTGAGACGCGTGTGTGTGTGTTTTTGTGTGTGTTTGTATGTGGTGCATCTGTGAAGGAGGGTGTAGGGAGTCACTGGAACATATACAGGATAACTCATATCATTGTATTAATTAGATAGACAGATAGAATAGATAATTATATTAACCTTCAGTCACAGGCTGGTGGTTCATTTGCATTATTAATTTACCTGTATTGTGTATGACCCTATATACGTACTCTACTGGACCGTTCTTGTCCACGTGTAGTGAAGAACTCGATATAGATGTGAAGGACATTTTCTACAAGCTCCGCTGTGTGCTGGTGCCCATCAGGGCATTCGGCTTGAACCGAGATGTGCTGCGAGACAATCCAGACTTCTGGGGACCATTGCTGGTGGTGTTGGTGTTTGCACTTATCTCAGTGTATGGACAGTTTCGAGTGGGTTGGGTGTGGTGGTGCTGTTGTTTGTGTTGTTTGGCACCCTCTCTCTCTCTCACTAGCATCTGATGCTCTGTCTTGTTGGCTCCAGGTGGTCTCCTGGGTCATCACCATTTGGCTGTTCGGGTCCTTCTTTGTGTTTGCTCTGACCAGAGTGCTGGGAGGGGAGGTTTGTACTTGTACTTGTGTGTGTGTGTGTGTGTATGTGTGTGTGTGTGTGTGTGTGTGTGTGTGTGCGTGCATGCTGCGTGCGGAAACTGTTGTACATACACACACTTGCAGGTTCCCCCTTTCCACGCTCACGCTGCACACAGGTGAACTACTCACAGACACTGGGCGTTGTGGGGTACTCTCTGCTTCCGGTTGTCATCACTGCACCTCTTGTGTCATCATTCCACCCAATGCCCACCATGGGGATAACCCTACGGGTAAGGCAATCTGTAGTTCCATGACAACCTGCTTTTCTGTTGCATGTGTCCTCCCTGGTCTTGCCCACCCTCGGCCACTTCTACCTCTGCTACAGGTACTGGGCGTCCTCTGGTCCACCTTCAGTGCTGGGTCACTCTTGGCAGTGGAGGGATTGCGCAACAAGAAACCCCTCTTGCTTTACCCCCTGTTCCTTGTGTATGTGTACTTCCTCTCAATGTACAGTGGGGTGTGAGAGTGACTGGGTCGATGTGCAACGGGGTGTGAGTGCAATTCTGACACTTCTCTTTTTATTCTTGGCAATGATTCTGTTACTTCTAAACATGCATTGTAAATTGTACCATTCTGCACCAGTTCTCAATAGTTGACAAAACCATTTCTATATGTATATCAGAATGGGGTGATTCTGTTTACAGTTCTAGTTCTCATGCATGTTGGTGAACCTGGATGACTCCAAATTGTCCTGACACAAGCCAGTTCTTGTCGCAGGTTGCTGCATAGCCTGCCTTACCCGGTGGTAGTCCGCCAACAAGGTCTGCTTTCAGTGTGCGCATAGCACACACACTGGAAGGGCTGAAACCTTCAAGAAGATCGGTAAAGGGAGTCCTGTAGGGCCAGTTTCTGTCAGCTGCTAGTTTCCGGTAGTTCAAGTCGCCTTTGAAGAATATCAGAGTGCTCTTCGACAACTCCTTGTACAGATCAGGTGCAATGCTGCTCATCTTGGCGTACTCGTGTGGCAGCGTCCAGAAGGAGTGGTCAACTAGCTCCCAGGTACCCTCAGTGACCCTCTGCTTCCACCTCTTTCCAAATTTGGCAAGATCCTGGTTGGCATGGCAGCAGAGTTGATCCAGCAGCCACTTGAAATCAGCAACGGATGCGTCTGACACGAACCATGGCAATTGTTTGCAGTGGAATACCACTTTCTTACTCAGGCCAAAGTGGATAAGGACCTCGGCAAAACACAGGTCAGTGAAGAGCTCAAACCCTGCGTTGTCAAGAACAATGTCAACTTGAGCTGCAGTGGCACTATTGAGGATGTCCCAGACATTTTGGCTGTGGTCACTGAGCACGTTGGTGAGTAGCTTGGCGATCTCCTCTGTAGTGTCTCCCTCCACAGAGGTCATGTCTTGAGAGGCATTGTACGTGTCAGCAGTGGCTATCATGGAAAGGTCGGTCTTGTTGCCCCAAAGACTGATCTGGGGAGAAGGGAGAAGGGGGTAGATAGGGTTGGGCAGTTAGTTGTCCACTGGAGTACTGCAGTCTGTGCAACAAGTGCTATTGGTCTGTCTGTACAGGTTAAGTGGGTGCAGATACGTACTCACTCACTCACACACACACACACACACACACACACACACACACACACACACACACACACACACACACACACACACACACACACACACACACACACACACACACACACACACACACACACACACACACACACACACACACACACACACACACACACACACACACACCAAAAGGAAATGGCAGAGCTTCAGTCTCAGGGACTCTACTGCCAATTCCTGTGGCTCGTTGGCGACAACAGCCTTTAGGTACTGAGCAAGATGTGCTGCCTGGTCCTGGTATGAGAAAAAGGAGGCTGTCTTCTGGGCTTCAAAAGGGTCAAAGGTCTTGAAGAAAGTGCTATGGGGTAATGAAGACCTAAGTGTTACACCTTTCAAAGCAGGACCACACATGTGAGGGGAATACAGCTGACAAAATCGTTCTCTCTTTATGCACCATACCTCTGTAACTAAACACAAAACGAAGCATGCCAAATTTGCTTGCCTGCTCTGAAATATGTCTGTGATCTTCCTGTACATGAAGCACTCAACGTAAAGCCACGAGGCAGAGAACCACGTCGGCTCTTTTCCGTACTTGGCCAAATAGACCTCCCTAACCTGCAGACCAGTTGCAGTATCTCTCAAACCACATCAAAAGCATACTGCAACAAAAGGTGTGTTTGTGTGCACAATGCAGTTACTCTCACTGTGTTGATGTAGTAGAGGTACAGTACACACAGCACAGGATGGTATAACCACACGAAATAATACAGTAAGTACCACAGTGCAGATGTATTGGTAATCAGTATAGGGCACCTCTTGCCAGAGTTGTAAGTTATTGCCAGACAACAACAGAGGTAGAGGCTTGTCTGTCTGCATCAGGTAGCGCAGCTCTGACAGCTTGGCAATGACAGACTGGAGATCTGTGACACCATCCTGGAGTGTAGGGTGGGGTGGGAGTTGTCAAATTGCACTGTGCAGCTTGTGTGGAGAGCTACAAACCTGGCCGTGGTCCTCCAGAGCCTTGTCTACGTTCTTGTTCATCGTGTCCACCACCTGGGTCACCACCTTGACCATCCGATCCTTGACAGTGGTGTGAGCGAAGGTCCTGTGCCATCAGAAACACAAAAGGCATGTGCTGCTCAGGTCTACGCAGGTTCACACTAGCCAGGCTACTTTGGGTTCACACTAGCCAGGCTACTTTGGGTTCAAACTAGCCAGGCTACTTTGGGTTCAACTAGCCAGGCTACTTTGGGTTCAAACTAGCCAGGCTACTTTGGGTTCAAACTGTCTGCTTTCCTCAATGCATGAAATGTGAGCAAATCCAGTGGATTCTTGCTATAAGCATCACTGTGATGTCCTAGAGGCTCATTGCTACTTTGTCAATATCGGGCGAACTGATCGTGAGCGGATACATAGCTGAATCAATAACAACGATTGCAGGACGTTTCGGCCTCAAAGGCCTTTCTCAATGGTATAAAAACTGTTTTGTACGCAGTTGACAAAGGCCTTAAATTGTTACTGATTCTGCTACGTATCTGCTCACAATCAGTTCGCCCGATAAGCATCACTGTATTTCACCATAGCCATACGATCTAAATCAAATCTCCTGAGGTGTAATTCAGAGTAACGCATTAGCAAATGGAAATCTTATAAGTAAATTAGGCGTTTCATGACTGCTGTCTAGTGAACTACGTACACATATATTTGACAGCTTGATTGATCGTGCTATATTGAGTGTGGGGCACTCTAGTGCAGGCCTAGTTGCGTTCAAATTTGCCAGAAAAGGATCGCTTTGTTTAATCGCATAATGCAACGTACAAGATGTAACTGTGTTTATTGCTAACCCTTCGTATTGTCCGGAGAGCCTCTTTTTGACAGGATAAATAGGAGTGTGTTCCGGTTCGATGTCGGCCATTTTGTGATTTGAGGGATCACGTGGGCACACAGCTGAGCTGCGTGCAACTTGATTGGCTAGCTGCGTCTAGGTGGGCTGTTGGCGCATTTGCATCGTGCCTTCTCCTTGTCCTGTTCGTTCCTGTTGCCTCTGCGAAGCACGCGTGAGCAGCTCGATGGCTGACGAAGGGGATCTCCCGTATAAGACCGAATATGCCAAGTCCAACAGGGCGTCCTGCAAAGCGTGCAAAGGGATCATCTCCAAGGAGACTTTGAGGATGGCTCGAATGGTCCAGTCTCCTCATTTTGACGGGAAGGTACACCACTCTGTGATGCTCCTACCCACAGTTGAATGTGCACAAGTGCTTAGCAATGGTTCTGATCCTTCACAGACATCTGGTATTGTCTTCTGCTCAGATTCCTCACTGGTACCATTTTAACTGCTTCTTCAAGAAGTTTCGTCCGCCATCTACTGGAGATGTGGGTGGGTTTCACAGTTTACGGTGGGACGACCAGAAACGCATTGAGAGTGTCTTATCAGGTGAAGGAGGTGGGGCAAGTGGAGGAGGCGGGGCCAGTGGAGGAGGTGGATCCAAGAAGAAAGGGAAGGGGAAGAGCGAGGGTGCTGTGGCACTAGCCCCACCCACCCTGGAGACAAGAGATGACCTGAAGGTTGAGTATGCCAGGTCAGGACGAAGCAAGTGTAGAAAGTGCTTCAACTTGATCGAGCAGGTCAGTTGAGGCATACCCGTGTCACCTCATCACCATGGTAACCTTATTGTAGCTGGCTTGATGTGGATAATTTCCTTTGGTTGAGTCACATCCCTCCCCCCCCGTTTACTCAGGGTGCTGTGAGGGTGGCGAAGATGGTGGAACCTAGTCCCGATGATGATTACTACAGCTCTGAGCCGCACCCCGCGTGGTACCACCTGGACTGCTTCAAGAAGGCCCTTGGGGACCTGGATGCAACGGATGTAGCCGCTGATCACATCCCAGGCTTCAAGGGTCTCAAGAAACCAGACCAAAACCTCCTCATTGAAGCATTTGGGGAGAGTGGCATGACCAGTGCTGCTGGGTAGGTGTTCGGGATGAGGCCAGGGGTGAAGGGCATGTTGCTTAGAAGGTCTCACTGCGACTCATTTAGGAAGAAGAGGAGAGGAGGGGGCTCTGACCAGGTGGACGCACCACTTCCAGCGGCAAAGAAGAGTAAGGAGGAGAAGAGGGAGGAGAGCCAGCTCAAGGTGTGTTCAGTGCAGTTGGGAGGAGTGGGGCAGTATAGTGACCTGACCTTAGAGGTCAAAGGCAGACTTGTACAACTCA
>OX465045.1:531511-579011 GCA_949841015.1 Aplysina aerophoba
GTTTCTGCATTCAGTGCTAAGTTGCCATTGCCTCTGTGTCTGGGCTATCCCCCAGTTCGATGTGTGTGAGCATGTTGCACCACATGCGGCTGGGCTCTCCTGTTGCTCCCCTGCAGTCCGCCAATTACTGCTGGGTCAACCGCTCCAATCCAACTGGCCTTATGCTCTTGTGTGACGTTGCCCTTGGCGACATGTAGGTGCCCTACACAGCAGTCTCAGTTTGTGCAGCTGTGATGTTGATGTGTGTGTGTGTGTGTGTGTGTGTGTGTGTGTGTGTGTGTGTGTGTGTGTGTGTGTGGTGTGTGTGTTTGCTGCGTGTTTTGTAGGTATGAGTTGCAGGCTGCCAAGTTTGTGACAAAGTTGCCTGCTGGAAAACACAGCACCAAAGGTACCGCACCTGCAGTGCATGTTCATCTGTCCATCTGTTTGCCTGTCCATCTACCTGTCTGTGTGTGGTGGATGGAGAGCCCGGTGTGTTCCCAACAGTCACTCATATCTCTTCCAACTACACAGGATGTGGGCGCACCCATCCAGATCCTGCAGAAGATGTGATCACCAAGGATGGAGTATTAGTACCCAAGGGCAAGGGAATCCCTTCCTCAGTGTCCAAGACCTCCCTCCTGTACAACGAGTATCCTCCATAGCACACGCAGGCATGTCTTCTAGTGAGCCCCCTGCTGCTGTAAGCAGTGCCTCAGTCTTGAGCCTCCTTAGCTGTGCCTAGGTATATTGTGTATGATGTGGCCCAGATCAACATGGCGTACCTGTTCAAGATGCATTTCAAGTTCGCATAGCGCCAAGGGACAATAGTGGTGTGTCAGTGGTTCCGCTGCAAACAGTCTGGTGTTGTGTTTGCAGTATTTTGAGTAACTTTTGGGTTTTCTTTTAACTGTAGCGAGCTGCTCAATGCTGATATAGCTAGCCTACTGTACAAGTGAAGTGTATTATGCCCAGACTATGCATAAATTAACGCTGACGGAAAATTGTGTTAACTGGTGTATGAATATTCATAGCAGGGTGTGGCCGTCGCGTGGGGAGACTGGCCCGGGTGCAAGATGGACCCCGAAGCGAGCAAACGGCACAGGAGGGCAATGAGCGCCGTCGTTCGACGGCCATCCTCTTCGCTGCGCCCTGGTACGGCGCGTTCGGGGGCGAGTGCGAAGCCACGAGCGCGCCCTTATTCGGCGTATTCCGAGAGAGGAGCGGACCAGGATCAAACGCCCAAATTCGACCATCCTGCCACCAATCGTGAGTGGTGGCGGTATTACCTCAAAGTGAGTAAAGGGGGAATAACCCTGTGTTCGCGTTACTCGTGTGCTGGCTGACTTGCAGCACGCCCCTCTCCCCCTCCCCCGTAGGACACGCCCACTCCAGGCACATATCGACTGGGATCATTTCTAGATGAACTGAGCAAGAAGACCTCGGGCACTTGCTCCTTTAGAAACCCTGGGAGGAAGAAGCCTCCAGCAATGCAGCAGGCCACGGGAGGCCTCCTCTTGCCTGGGGCGTATGACTCATCTAACTTTCTGTTAGAGTCAGCAAGAAAGATTGAGACTTTTGGCTTCAAAGCTGTGGACAGAGAAAGTGGGCCTAAAATTGGACATGGGTATGGAGATAAGGTGTGCTACTTTCTCAACAACACATGATCTGTCGCTGCTTTAATCTTCATCATCAGACTAATACTAGTTAGCAATGTGTTGTGCACACTTGTGGTACGATTAACTGGTACACAGCTTGTGTGTATTAATTTGTATGAGTGTCTACCTGGTGCCGTCCTGCAGGAGTTGGATACAACACCAAACCAGTACAATGTTGTGGACTACAATGCACATGACAAGGACAAGGGGAAAAAGTAACATTAGCAACATGCAGGGGGAGGTGGGATAGGAAGTAACTGTAGTCACTCCATGGCTGTGAAATTAGTATTCTTTTCTACTTTACAGGACAGCAGTCTTCAGGGACAAGGAACCAAGGGTGCTGTCAGCAAACCACCAGTTTCGAGTGGTTAGTTTGCATCTTCATGCATCGTTGTGTAGCATGTGTTTGCATTTATGTGAGAGGCATGCATATATACGTGAACTCCGCTATAGAGGTCACGCCCAAACACCACAAGGTTCTCCCTCTGTTGAAGAGGTGAAGTGTTGACTAGACCCACTCCCACACCCCATGGGGCAGGGAAGGGTCTAGCATGCTACGCAGGTGCAAGCTATGCTTTGTTGCTTCCGTTATGCAACACAGATTCAAGGCCCTGGCCCCGGGAGGTATGATGCACCCAGAAAGACTGCTGCTAGCATGACCTCAATCTTCCAGTCCAAAGTCCCACGCTTCAAACCCTCATCCACAGTGAGTGAATGCAATGTTCTCTAATAAACAAGTGTCAAACATGTTGGGGATAGACAGACAGACGGACATGTTGCACATCACCTTTTGAAAGTCATTCAACTGGTTCAACTGCTCTTGCCACTGCTTTATCCCTACAAGTAATGTCCATGAAATCACTACCATTTCATCGTTCCCCATCTTGTGCAATCCTTCCATCCTGTTGCCCACTCCCTTCATTATATGCACTTCCAGTGCAAGTGTCATGTCATATACGTATGTCATTAATTGAATATACACTGGGTCTGTCTCGAACATCACTGGTTGTTAGCTGTAACCCCACCTTGTGCATTACATTGTACACTGTGTCCCCACTACTCAGGGAACTCCAGGTCCTGGAGCGTATAATGTCGCAGGAAGTCGGCCATACTCCTCAGCCAGCCTTATGCATCTATCTAAAAAACACGGTTTGGTGTTTGAAAGCAAAACTTGAAAATTAATGGTGCTTTTTATATATTTGCAGTGCTGTGTATGTTTTGTATACTTTGTAATGATTTTAATAAGAAATTGGTCCAATATTGGTATATGGTGGTTAATTAATGGTGTGGAACAGGAGCTAATTAATGCATGATACGTGATGATGATACTAATGAATGCACGATGCATAACTTATGTGTGCCTATTAGCTTCTGTTGACAGTTAACTGTCTTGATAGCAATTGCTGCAGTAAAAGCAAACTATAAATTAATGCAATTCATTTATGCAAATCCTACAGCATTATTTCATCAACGTCATCATTCGTGAGAACTCGCTAAAGCTAATTGTACCAACTGTCCTAATTAGTGGTCACGCTCATGCACCTCATGCCCATGCATGCACTGTATGAAATGAATCACTTGCGAGTTTAGCACAACAATCCAAGCACACACTGGCTATAAATATTTAACTTGCAAGAACTTATTACAAAACTACACTTAAATAAATTGCCTGTATGTTATATACTGTGTCTAATATTAGTACTGGCCATTGCGTTGACACATTCGTGCACCTCCTGCATGTGCCTATACTTGTCCCTATGAAATCAATTACTCATCAAGAGGGAGATTAGCTCTTCGTACTTCACCGAACCCTTGGCGTCTAGCTTGGCTTCGACAAGAAGACATTCAACCTCTTCTTCGGTAAACTTTTCGCCCAGATTCATTAGGACATGGCGGAGTTCCGCTGTCTGTATTTCTCCACTCCCGTCCTTATCGAACACTTTAAAAGCTTCCTGAATTTCTTCTTCTGTATCCACTTTTCTATCTTTCTCCAGTTTAATAATGGCCAGAAAATCGCTGAAATCGATCTTACCGTTTCCTTCTGGGTCGATTTCTCTGATGAGCTTTTGCAGCTCTGCTTCGCTAGGGTTTCGTCCCAGGGCCCGTAGCGCCGTGCCGACGTCTGCGGTCTTAATATTGCCTTCCGCATCCCTGTCAAACAGCGTGAAAACGTCGTTGTACTCTGCCTCCGTCTTCCCTGCCATTGGACTTATCTGTGTTGCCAGTACGTTGCGGGGGTCGCGCAATGTGGCCTTCACACTGCATCTTTGGCATAAGTATTCGCTCTATGGGAGATCTCACGGGAAGTAAGCAAGAAGCCCTACACTTTGGAGCATTCCTGTCGTGGCGAAGCTTGGCGCGGGTACCTCACCCTAGATAGCTAGAGCACCCGCGGACACAGCCATTTTGTTCTGACGTGGCATGATGCGGGCCCCTACAAGCATGCAGTATCTACCTTGCATTCAATCATACACGTACGCATCTAATTATAACATTCCTCTGGTTCTGGAAGTATACACATGTACAACACAAGTTGACGAATGTATCTTCCAGCAGGTATGTGTCATATGCACACTGGTAACATACCTACTGAAATACGCCTAAAAGGAACGATCAGTATCTTTATGCCATTTTCACACACTATCAACACTCTACTTGCTGTTCATCATTGCCACAAACTCCTCGTAGTTCACTTGGCCATCTCCATCTGTGTCAGCTTCCCGCATCATCTCATCCACTTCCTCCTCAGTCAGCTTCTCCCCAAGGCTATTCATGACTTGTCTTAACTCGGTAACACTGATGAAACCATTCCCGTCTTTGTCAAACACCTTAAACGCTTCGCGGATTTCTTCGTCCGAATCCGTTTCCTTCATCTTTTTAGCCATCATGGTGATGAACTCAGAGAAATCGATCGTACCATCACCGTCTGCGTCCACTTCGTTGACCATGTCCGTCAGCTCTGATTCGGTTGGGTTTTGCCCCAGCGATCGCATAACGGTACCAAGCTCTTTCGTTGTGATGGTGCCGTCACCGTCCTTGTCGAAGAGGGAGAAAGCCTCCTTGAACTCAGCAATCTGCTCTTCACTTAGCTGATCAGCCATTGTTGTCATAAGCTTAGCTTCAACCGTTCGCTACAAGATTTTCAGTTCCAGAAACGAACTTGGTGAACGTGCTCCAACTCCTTTTGTCCGAGTCCGACTTTCCGGTTGGTCCGCCACACCCAGTACCTTCACACTCCCTTGCTATGACGTCATACATAAACTAATTAGTTGGCGTGAACCATTCTACTACACTTTCCTCTTTCCCAATCCCCCAGTCCTGAAAACACCCACCACGGACAGCATGCTGTAGCAAGAACTCTCTACTACAGCTTGGCACACACATTCCATTTACACGTGGTGTCCACACTGCAACTTGATGCCTGAGAGGAACACGGGTCAAGCATTGGACATGCTGCACGGGGTGCACCAGCCGTGGACTTAGCCGTCTACGAAGGACATGTACCCCCTCCCTAAACATGCATGTTGTCTAGGAGATCGCTCTGTATGTACTATCGTATACTGTCATATGTATCTGCCACTGCATTGTACTGTACTGTACTGCTATTTATGAGTTTGTTTGCTGCAAATTAACACTGCAACTTGCACTGCTTGATACATTTCTTCAACAGCCCACTCATCCAACACTGTTTCAAGAGCCTATGCATGTGTACATCTTACACACCTACTTCAAGCAATACATGCATACACATTTCCTGCCCTACTCCCACCCCAGCTCAAAGTAGTGTACCACACAATGCTTTCCTGGAACACACAAACCACCCCATTTGCCCCTTGCCCATCAACTGTTACCTTCACCTTTCATGTGCATGCACACCAGACCATCCGACTGTCACAAATAGCTACAGCTAACACACTAGCATGCACATGCAACCCATCAACCTCTTCCCACTTGATTGTGAGCAATTGCTCACCACCAGAGTAGACTTTGCATTTCTACTAAAGCAACAATAGTCGTGCTGTGCAGCAGGCAGTTGCATGCTAAGACACATCTACTACAATGAAAAGGAGGGATAATGTACATTAAACACAGTCACTCCGGCTCTCTGACGTGCTCTACTTGCTGGTCATCATTGCCACAAACTCCTCGTAGTTTACTTGGCCATCTCCATCAACGTCCGCTTCGCGAATCATCTCATCCACTTCCTCCTCAGTCAGCTTCTCTCCGAGGTTTGTCATGACATGCCTCAGCTCGGAAGCACTGATGAAACCGTTGCCGTCCTTGTCAAACACCTTAAACGCTTCCCGTATCTCTTCCTCTGTGTCCGTATCCTTCATCTTCCTGGCCATCATGGTAAGGAACTCTGGGAAATCGATTGTACCGTTGCCATCTGCGTCAACTTCGTTGATCATGTCCGTCAGCTCTGCTTCGGTTGGGTTCTGTCCAAGCGATCGCATAACCGTACCAAGTTCCTTCGTTGTGATGGTGCCATCACCGTCCTTGTCGAAGAGGGAGAAAGCTTCCTTGAACTCAGCAATTTGCTCTTCACTTAGCTGGTCGGCCATTGCTTTCTCTGTACACACCTTCCGCTGCTTTTCAACACGTTGCTCAACAAGATTTTGTGTTGCAGTTTAGTTCGTGCTCCACCTTTATCCATTTTCCGGTCGCAGTCTTAAACTCTCATTGGCTAGCTGGAGCACACTGCTGTGACGTCGCGCGCGCGCTGTAGTGATGTAATTTCCTGCTCTCGCGATCCCCAAGGCACGTGCTGCCACAGCTCCAACCTCGTGCCTTGGCAACACAGAGTAGTAAGCCAGATTAGCGCTGGGACTACTATGGAAACAGTTCAATCAGGAACAATACAAATTAATTTGATCTCTGTAACTGTACACATGTCAAGGGACAACTCTTTTCCACTTTACCAATTTCCACTGTGCTGGGAACTGGCTTAGATCATGTATCCACTCAGAGTTTGTAGAGGAATGCTCACGATTCATAGGATATAGAAGTCTCCAAACTTCTTGCCCTGAGAGCGCATCATTTTGCCTATGTATTGTGAACGACAATTTTTATTGTACTTTGTGGAAACTTCCATTCTATATTATATCAGACCCTATATGCGCAATGTCAAGATATCAAAACTACTGCCAAAGCACAGCAGTACATTACACATTGATGCAAAGTAACACCACTCCTGTTTTATGTCATTCCTTTAGCAGCCTGTGTGTGCAGATGGCACATTGCAATACTTTGCATGTCCCATTACTGAATAATACAGTGCACTTCCGTATAGTACAAATGAACAAATAACACAAAGTCAGCTAACATATGAAACAATAATTCAAAGCCACAAATGCATGCCACCTAAGCACAGCATGCACTGTTAATGAGGAGCAAGTGGTTATGATGTGATGAGATGAACAAATGCCTCATAGTCCACTTGGCCGTCCCCATCTAGATCAGCCTCGCGCATAACCTCATCTATTTCATCATCAGTAAGTCGCTCTCCAAGACTTGTCAAGACATGGCGCAGTTCAGCAGCACTTATGTAACCATTCCCCTCTTTGTCAAAGATCTTGAAAGCTTCTCGCACGTCATCAGTATCCTGCTTGCTTTCTTTCATTGATCTGTGCATCAACTGCACAAATTCATTGAACTCCACTCTGCCACTTCCGTCTTTGTCCACCTCAGAAACCCATTCAGACAAGCTAGTTTCAGTTGGGTTCTCTCCCAAGGACCGCATCACTATACCCAGCTCGCGAGTTGTCAGCCTGCCATCACCATCTTTGTCAAAGAAGTGAAACGCCTCTCTAAACTCTGCCATTTGTTTGTCACCTTTTTCTTCCTTCTTGTCAACTCTCTTGTCAACCCTTTTGTCGACCTTCTTGTCTATTCTCCTTGCCATTTTGCTGAAAACCTTGCTTTACCGTCGAGCGGACACGCCCATTCACTACCCACCCACTATTTTAGCTATACCCATACTCTGCAATTTCATTGGTCAAACATGAGACCGTATAATGACGATTATTGACGTCACGACCGCCTTCTCGCTCGTATTCATGTTAAATCTGCGCATGCGTGATTCCTCGCTGGCTGCACGTGGGACTGGAGTACCAGGTACCATTCGCTGAACACAGCAGAACACGTACGAGGGCCTCCTTCTTCGATTGTATATATACATTGTTTTGTATCATTTTTAGGATGCAGATTTTTGTCAAAACCCTCACTGGGAAAACTATCACCCTTGAGGTTCGTTGGAGCAGATGCAACCAAATCCATCACTGTCATCCATTTTACTGTCGCTTCATTACGCTGTGCAGGTAGAGCCCAGTGATTCCATTGAAAATGTGAAGGCAAAAATACAAGACAAGGAAGGTTAGCATTCGTGTATGAGCTGTTGTGTGGTTTAATACCTATGATCATTTACTCCTTGTTTGCCACGGAGACTCCATCCTATGGTGTAGATGTCTATTGCTTATATTTGACAGTACATGGGACAACTGCCATGCTCAAGTTGTGCTTGAATATTGTTGGAGTATATGGATGCCTATAAGTGCAAGTGTCTGTCTGTGTGCGTATGTGTGTGCACATTAGTGCATTGTTTAACCCTGTGGGCTGGTGTGTGAGTAGTGTGGCACAGTGCTTGTCTACGTTGGTAACTCTGATATTCATATCTCCTTCCTCCTTGCCCTCCCTTCCCTCTCCCTTCCTGTCCCTTCCCCTCCTCTCATATGCCCCAGGTATTCCTCCTGACCAACAGCGGCTAATTTTTGCTGGAAAGCAGTTGGAAGATGGCCGAACATTGTCAGACTACAACATCCAGAAGGAGTCCACTCTACATTTAGTGCTCCGGTTGCGAGGAGGAGGCAAGAAGCGCAAGAAGAAGAACTACACCACACCAAAGAAAATCAAGCACAAACGGAAGAAGGAAAAGATGGGCATCCTGAAGTGTTATAAAGTTGATGATTCAGGAAAGATCCAGCGACTCAAGAGAGAGTGCCCTGGAGAAGAATGTGGTGCAGGCATTTTCATGGCTGCCCACTTCGACCGACAATATTGTGGCAAGTGTGGTCTTACCTTTGTGTACAAGAGCGAAGACAGACCCCAGCAACAGGAGAAGGGAAGGGGGAAGAAGAAGAAATGAACAGAATGACTTATGCCTCGTACCCTGTATTGAATTAATGTCAAGTCATTGTGTCCAGGAAATTCACTCTGGTTAGAGCATAGACCAGCTTGATTTGGCCGCTGCGCTGTGGGGGTGGGGTCATAAGTTAAAATGGCCGCTAAAACATTGAAGCATACACGGCGGGGCTTGAAAATGGTCGGAAACAAGTCTCTTTTTGACTTAGACGAGCCTCAGTGGATCGCCGATGACAGTGTATGTTCACTTGGTGCGTGTTACCCGCTGTTATGCTTCAATTACTTGAATCCATTCTCTAATTCACAGGTCAGTGCTTGCCAGAAGTGCCAACAGACCTTTACAATGTTCAACAGACGGGTACGTACCGTCGCTCACAAATAGTATTAGTGCAGGGGTAACGAATCTTTGGTGCTGCTCACTGGTATAAACTAAAGCATTGACTGTGTTGTTGGCTGCAGCACCACTGCAGACGGTGTGGGAAGATCTACTGTGGAACCTGTTGCAGTGACTTTCCTTTGCATCGCATGGGGTTTGTGGACCCTGTGAAGGTGTGTGTTGAGTGCCTCCCCAAGTGCAAGAGTGAGGATCAGTTCTACAAGAACCAGCTGAAATGTCTTATGAAGGGTGGGTAAACATTGCAGTTCTAACATCTGAACTGTGCCCGCAGATGTATCGCTGCCGAATGTTTGTCTTCTGTGTGCAGGTTCCAAGTTTCTTCTTTCTGGATCAAGTGCCTCAGATGAGGTGGTACACTGCTGCCTGAGTGAAGACCACTAGTGAGAGCACTGTTCTTACTACTCATCACGTTCTGTGCTTCTGTCACTCTCACCCTGTACCGTGTGTGTGTTGTGGTGACCATGCAGTTACCTTGAGTTCAAGCCGGCACGGGAGATGGTGAGCATGAAGGAAATCAATGAAGTGAACACTGGGACAGGAGGTGGGAGCAAGCATACACAACAAGAGCTCCATCTGGGTCTTGTGTTTTGTGTTTTCTGTGCTGTACCTTCGATCGTGTGATGTGTGTGTGTGTGTGTGTGTGTGTGTGTGTGTGTGTGTTGTGTGTGTGTGTGTGTGTGTGTGTGTGTGTGTGTGTGTGTGTGTGTGTGTGTGTGTGTGTGTGTGTGTGTGTGTGTGTGTGTGTGTGTGTGTGTGTGTGTGTGTGTGTGTGTGTGTGTGTATGCATGTGCATATACAGAGGACAAAGTTATGACACTACGAGTAAAGCACAAGAGTGGAGAGCTGTTATTTACACCCTCTCATGAAACACGGAAGGAGGGAACAGAGTGGCTAAAGGCACTGAAAAAGGTACCTCCCCAGACATCCTCAATAATGAAATGCCAGCATGCACTGTCCAGGATACCAGGCCAGTGTGGTGTGTATTTTACAGTAGGCTTGGGGAATCATTATGGACACCAACACTTAGTCATAGGGTCTGGTGCTATACTAACAGAATGGGGTATTAGGTGCTGTATTTGGAACGTTATTCAAGGGGAGGCAAAGCGGAGGTTCCTAGAAGTAAGGTGGGTTAGTATGGAAGAGAAGAGTTGGAAGTATGTGGGAAACAAGACCTATTGACTAGGGCTGGCAGTGCTGCTGGCTACCGCTGGCCGGGCGTACTTTGCTTTGTTCTCCCCCTGCAGGCATTGCTTGTGCTGCACAACAAGGCTGGCAACCCCTTGCCTCAAATGTGATTTTCAACCATTTTTTCTGAAAACAATTCTACCAAGTTTACACTGCGCTGATTCTGTGTAGATTTTGTGTGCTTTCCTTTGCCTGTCTACACACCCTCTGCAGGCAGTGTTATGCCCCCAGGGTGCTTATATGCACATGCATTTGCACGAGCTTGTTTGAAATTGTAGTGTGCTTGTTTTACTTGGTTCTGTTATTACGGTACTTGCCCTCTGCATGAATGCTCTCTGAAATACAAGTTTCCACACTTGTACAGAAGACACACAGAACAGCATATACAGCTTGGCAATGGGGTAAAATACAAGAATGTTTCGTGACCATGTCTGTGTGCATGTGTACATGTCCACACGTAGAAGAATGAACTCGTCCATCTGTGGTGTCCCCTCAGTACTGCTTGTACTTTTCCTTGTTCTGCAAAAGAAAGGCTGCAACAAACTCGATTGGGTCTGCAGGTCTGAAAGGAGAGCAGAAAGACGATAAACGTTAAAGAGCAGTTTGCATGCGTGGATGAGCAAGCGTCTTGTTCACTCTAGCTCTGTCTGACCTGTCCTTGGCGACAGCAGTCATGGCGTCCATTAGAATGGGCACGACGGTGTGATCCAGGTACGCTCGAGTGTTGAGAGACTGAATCTCAACTTTTTGCATGGGTTGCTTAGTTCTTTTCAACTCGTCTTTGGCAATTTCTTGAACTTTCTCCGGGACAGCGGGTGAAGTTGGTGCTGCCTCCTCGTGCTGGTCGACGTCCATGTTTCTCACAGCTAAGCAACAAATCTAAAGTTCCATTTCCATTAAACTTTGAAGTGGGTTTGAGACAGGAAGCAGTGTGCCACGATGGTAAGTGATCCTCTAGCAACTCCCACTGAGTGTACCACGCTGCTCATATGATCCAATAGTCGACATACAACATTCTGACTTGTCTAATGCTTATAGGCTTCTAGTTATTGTTACTCATATGTATTTGTGCGTAGGAAAGCAATGATGAGAAGGGAGCGACTGGGGGTGAACAAAAGGTGTGTGCAGTGCAACCTTGCATCATATGGTCATGATGCTTCTATGTTTGTTGTGCCAACGTGTCCAATGTGGTCACTGTGCTGCGCAGCCTCGCACTGAGACGATAGACCTTGAGTCAGACAATTCCCTGCGCATTGAGATATCAGATGCTCTCAGTGAACAGGAAAAGGTCAAATTCACCATCCATACCAAGGTACCTGTGTGCAGATCCAGTGGATCATACAGCAGGGTGGTCCTGGACAGGCTGACTGGAGGGTGGGGTGGGGTAGAGTGTCACTGCTGTCTGACCCCTCCCCCAGACCACTCTCACTGCGTTCAAAAAGTCTGACTTCTCTGCTGTGAGGGAACACGAGGAGTTTGTGTGGCTGCACGACCGGTTTGTGGAGAATGAAGACTATGCAGGCATTCTGGTATGTATCTAAAGTTTGCGTAGCAATCAATGCTGTGTGTGTGTGTGTGTGTGTGTGTGTGTGTGTGTGTGTGTGTGTGTGTGTGTTGTGTATGTGTGTGTGTGTTGTGTGTGTGTGCATGTGTGTGTGTTGTGTGTGTGTGTTTATGTGTGTGTGTGTGTTGTGTGTGTGTGTGTGTGTGTGTGTGCATGTGTGTGTGTTGTGTGTGTGTGCATGTGTGTGTGTGTGCATGTGTGTGTGTGTGTGTTGTGTGTGTGTGTGTGTGTGTGTGTTGTGTGTGTGTGTGTGTGTGTGTGTATGTGTGTGTGTGTGTGTGTGTGTGTGTGTGTGTGTGTGTGTGTGTGTGTGTGTGTGTGTGTGTGTGTGTGTGTGTGTGTGTGTGTGTGTGTGTGTGTGTGTTTATCCATGACTTGCATGTGTGGCAGTGTCTTTGAGTGTGTTGTTCTGCTCTGTCTGGTGTTCCACTTTGCAGATTCCAGCACCCCCACCTAAACCAGACTTTGATGAACCCCGAGCCAAGTTGACCCGTCTGCGCGAGGGGGAGGAGACAATGAGCAAGGAACAATACACCAAGATGAAGCAGGAACTGGAGGCGTAAGTGGATCCAAAGGGAGGAGGCACACAGCCCACACCAGTTTGACCCCTTCTGACTTCACACTGCTCTTGGGTCCAAGTATGACTGTGCTTTCATTTGTTTGCAGTGAGTATCTTGCTTTGTTCAAGAAGACAGTGGCCATGCATGAGGTGTTTCTGCAGCGCATTGCAGCTCATGCTGCCATGAGAGAGGATTACAACTTTAGGGTGTTCCTGGAGTACGGGGATGAGGTGAGGACAGTCATTGGCCAGGGAGAGACAATTACTGTACTCTCTTTGCACTTCGTGTAATTAGTGGCGTTATTGTGTCTGGTTGGTGATATTGTTGTGTCTGGTCGGTGGTATTGTGTCTGGTTTGTGGTATTGTTGTTTCTGTGTAGCTGAGTGTGAGACAGAAAAACACAAGGGAGCGCCTGGGCAGTATGCTCAAGACCCTTGGGAAGAGCTTTGATGAGAGAGTAATCCTGCGAGACCGCAAGGTGAGGTGCCACTGTGTACTAGGCATACCAGCATGGTATCTGCATGTACTAGGCAGACCAAATGTCCACGCATGAAGATAGGTGTGTGGTTGGTGAATTGTGTGGTGAATTGTTGATGTCAGCTATGTCACCATAATGTGTGTGTGTGCTGTTTTGTGTCTCTGTGTAGCATGCTGATGACTTCTTTGAAGAGGAAAAAGCCTACCTCACCACCTACACACAACAGTGAGTGTCCCGCAAACAAGCAAGATGCTATGCATGCTGACCTGCTGCAGGTAGCCCTTGCCTCACTCTATCTTCTCCTCTCTGCCCCTAACCCATACACCTCCTCTTCTGTACAGGCTCTCTGAGACCATCAGTGCCACCAACCGCATGACACGTGCCCATAAGCGTGTGGCAGACTCGTACATTGCCGTCGCTGGGGGCATTGTGGACCTTAGCCTCGGGTCTGAGGACCCAAACGCACAGTAAGCCAATCACACTCCACGTTGTGGTGTGTCGCACTGTGTATACCTTGGCACCCGGGTGCGCAGTGTGACCAGCGTTCTTCTACCTTGTCCAGGATCTACCGAAAGTTTGGAGACACGATGGAGAAGCTGAGGGTGAGGGAAGGTTGTGAAAAATTGCCACATGCACCACACCAAGGCTTGCAGTATTCATGACGGCCACTGTGTGTCTGTGATGTCTTTGGTAACTGCCCCCACCTGTGTAGAAGCTTGAGGGCCGCGTCTCCACGGACGAGGACCTGAAGCTGACAGACCTCTTGAGGTACTACGATAGAGACAGCAAGGCGGCCCTTGGGCTGCTCTACCGCCGTCTGAGGAGCCTGGCTGACCTTGAGAATGCCAACAAGATGCTGGAGAAGGCCAAAGTGAAGGGGAAGGATGTGCCACAGGTAAGCTACGGGTTGTCTGACAGCTCTCGCATACTGTGCACGTGTGCGTGTGTGCACGGACTCTGCCCCTCCCCTTCCGCTGTCCTTCACGCTATCCATGTCCCCTGCTGCTTCTGCCTACCAGGCTGAAAAGGTACAGGAGAAGGCCCAGTCTCAAGTGAGCACGTATTCAGAAGTGGGGAAGCAAGGTCAGTTGTGTGCCTCACCGTCCAAATACTACTCATGGTGTGGTGGTTGTGGTGAACAGTGTCACTCACCCTTCTGTTGCACCATTAGAGCTGCAAACCTTCAAAGTACGCCGTGTTGCTGCCTTCAAGAAGAACTTAGTGGAGCTGACTGAACTCCAGCTCAAGCATGCGAGGGTGGGCGGGGCACAAGCACTGGGTGGGGGCACAAGCAGTGGGTGGGGGCACAAGCAGTGGGTGGGGGCACAAGCAGTGGGTGGAGGCACAAGCAGTGGGTGGGGGCACAAGCACTGGGTGGGGGCACAAGCAGTAGGCGGGGCACTAGCAGTAGGCGGGGCACTAGCAGTTGGGAGCAGTGTTCTTGGTGACAGATTATATTGTTCTTCTTCTTGCTTGCTTTTTAGGGACAGACTAATATCCTCCGTAGTGCTATATCAGCCATGAAACAGCTTTGAGCTAGATGTACATGTGGCCAAACAGTTGAAATACTGGCTGGCATGGGACTATATACGTTCGTTTTGCTGTATCTAAATAAATTCTCCTTGTCACGTGATCCACTCGCGGCGTGGTATATAATTTGGCAGCTAACCGTCTAGCTGGCGACTAGCGGGGATGGCTGATCGGAACAGATCCCCTCCAGAGAGCCAGCTCCGTTTGGAGTGGGTGTATGGCTACAGGGGCCACCAATGTAGGAACAACCTCTTTTACACCAAGGAGGGAGAGGTGGTGTACTTCGTAGCTGGCGTGGGAGTCGTTCTGAACTTGCAGGAGCGAAGGCAGAAGTTCTTCTTGGGCCACAACGACGATATCTTGAGGTGCGTGCGTCATTCAGTGCTTACGCATCGCTGCTGAGGGCTAGTGGCATTTAAATTCTTCGCATTTTCGCATCGTACATCCTGGACTGCATGGGGAGGGTCTACCGTGCTAGACTGCATGGGGAGGGTCTACCAGGCTGGACTGCATGGGGAGGGTCTACCGTGCTAGACTGCATGGGGAGGGTCTACCAGGGAGGGTCTACCGTGCTAGACTGCATGGGGAGGGTCTACCGTGCTGGAATACAGGAAGGCAGAACACGGCCATGATAGTGAAGGGTGCTGTGTGAGATGACGTGGTCTTCTGGCATCCCTTCTGTCTCAGTCTGGCCATTCACCCAGAGAGAACGCTAGTTGCTTCAGGTCAGATTGGCAAGGACCCCTTCATCTGTGTGTGGGACAGCACCACCACCGACACAGTGTCCATCCTGCAGAAGGGGCACGAGAGAGGCATCGGTGTGCTGAACTTTAGCAGTGATGGGGAGGTGAGGGGGTAAGGGGAGGTGAGGGAGTGATGGGGAGGGGAGGGGGTGAGGGGAAATGAGGGGGTGATGGGGAGGTGAGGGAGTGATGGGGAGGTGAGGGGGTAAGGGGAAATGAGGGAGTGATGGGGAGGTGAGGGGGTAAGGGGAGGTGAGGAAGTGATGGGGAGGGGAGGGGGTGAGGGGAAATGAGGGGGTGATGCGGAGGTGAGGGGGTGATGGGGAGGTGAGGAGGTGAGGGAGTGATGGGGAGGTGAGGGGGTAAGGGAAGGTGAGGGGGTGATGGGGAGGTGAGGGGGCGAGGGGAGGTGAGGGAGTGATGGGGAGGTGAGGGGGTAAGGGGAGGTGAGGGAGTGATGGGGAGATGAGGAGGTGAGGGGGTGATGGGGAGGTTAGGGGGTGGTGAGGGAATGATGGGGAGGTTAGGGGGTGAGGGATGATGGGGAGGTGAGGGGGTAAGGGGTTGAGGAGTGATGAGAAGGGAAGAGTGTTGACTGAAGCAGTGAGGGGAAGAGGAGAAAAAATTCGAATTGAGACGGCGAGTTGTGTACTTTGCCAATGCTGCAGCCATATTTGTAATTTGCACAAGTTGTGAGCAGCTGGTTAAAATGTGTGGCCTTGCATGGGGAGACGTTCAAGTTGTGTGTGCAGTGTCATGCATGGAGCTCTGTTTGTTGTTCAGGTGTTGTGTACGGACTCAGTGCATGTCCCTCTCTCCTGCTCTGCATGTGAGACTGTGTTTGTTGCTTGTCTTGTAGCTACTGGTCAGTGTTGGACAAGACGACTACCACATTGTCAATGTGTGGAAATGGAAGGAAGGAAAGATTCTTGCAACATCGCGGGGACACAATGACAAGGTGTGTGGGGGAGGGGTTAGGTGTGTGGGGGAGGGGAGGCAAGCAGCAGTTTTGCAAGAGCCAGGAGAATTCTTCATGGATGGGGTCATGTCTGTCTGTCTGTCTGTCTGTCTGTCTGTCTGTGTGTGTCTGGTGTACACAGGTCCTGGACGCCCAGTTCAACCCGTATGCCAAAAACACTCTGGTCACTTGTGGGGTGAAGCACATCAAGTTCTGGAAGCTTTGCGGGAACTCCCTCACTGCAAAGAAGGGCATCTTTGGCAAAGCTGGTACGTGTGTATGTATGTGTGCACATTGGTGTGTCAGTGTGACATTGGGGTGTATGTCAGTGTGACATTGGAGTGTTTGTCAGGGTGACATTGGAGTGTATGTCAGTGTGACATTGGAGTGTATGTCAGGGTGATGTCAGGGTGTATGTCAGGGTGACATTTCGAGTGTATATCAGGATGACATTGGATTGAATGTCAAGAGTGAATGTCAGAGTGACATCAGAGTGTATCTTAGTGTGCCAGCAAAGTGACTATTTGACAAAGTGACAGCCTCTAATTGCAACGCGAGAACTGGAGTGCAACTTGTCATCTAAGAATTGGTGGACTAAAGCCACTCTTGTCTGCAATGAAGAAAGAGGATGCCCTTTGTCCCCTGTTGCTAGGCAACATGCAGACCATGCTGTGTGTGTCCTTTGGTTCCGAGGAGGTCACTTACTCCGGATCACTCAGTGGGGGCGTGTACAAGTGGAAGGACCGCACCCTGGTCCAAGTCATCGAAGGCTATCACAAGGTAGGCGGCAGCTGCGGTCCACACCCCGCGGACCAATACTGCACTCATGTCATTGTGTCATAGTGGGCGTGGTTTGTGGTATGGGGGGGGGGGGACTAGGCTTGGTTTGATCTGACACTGGCCACACACATAAGGTTTAGGGCATTTCAGTGACACATAATGCTGTATCTATACCTAATGGATTGTATGTACATTCAGTGTGAAATGGATTGTGTTAACCATTGCGACAACAGGTGAATGAGCACACAGCCACGCTTATGACTGATAGTCCTCACCTGCTTCTGTTGAAACCACAAGTGTTCACTTGCAGTAGATACAGAAGCAACTAGTCATCCAGCAATTACCATCAGTACTCCGCACTGATGAGGCCCAACACGGCCGAAACAGCTGTCTCTGGCTCTTCTATCTGTTTGTTGGATGACTGGGGAGGCAATCACTGGTTGCCACAAATAGGACTTCAATCCCCCTAGCCAAGGATCACTTTTTATTGACCTGGTCAGGTTGACGTAATATCCAGTGATTATTGCCACACATCACCATAACCTCTCACTGGGCTGCAGTGTAGTGATTCCTCATCCTGCAACTGGTGAAATGTCTGAAGTCTGAATAGCCATCCATTCAATTGTTGCATGCAGGTTTGCATCGACAGTCTCTGTCATTTCCTCCTTCTTCCCCCTCCCCCCCCCCTCTCTCCTTCAGGGAGCTGTAAACAGTATTTACTGTCTGCCGTCAGAGGGGTTTGCCACCGGTTCAGCTGACGGCACTGTTTGTCTGTGGGACAGCAGTTTCTCCTTTGTCACTCAGCTGGACCTGAGGAAGGCACCAGATGGGTACCCCACTCTGCAGGTCAGGAGCGTGTGCTGGGATGGCGGGAGGTTGCTGGCAGGAACGCGAGACAGTGAGGTGTTTCAGGTCTCTCTTCAGAGCAGGGACTCTCCTGCTTGTGTTATGCAGGTGGGTGTGGAGGGGAGGGGAGGAGACAGGAAGGGAGAGAAGGAGGGAGAGAAGGAGGGGAGGGAAGGGAGGGAGGGAAGGAGAGGGGAGGGGAGAGGAGGGAGGGGAGGGGAGGAGAGAGGAGGGAGGGGAGGGAAGGAGCGGAGTGGTGGGAAGGGGAGGAAGGAAGGTGTGGCATTTTTGGCATCTGGTCTATTCTTTCCGAGAACATTCCTTGAAACTGCTTGCATGTTTTGTTGAGCTCCCCGCCCTGTCCTCTCTCTCAGGGTCACACTGAGGGAGAATTGTGGGCTCTAGCTGTTCACCCCACTCAGCCCTTCTTTGCCACTGGGAGCGATGACCGCACCATTCGAATGTGGAATGCTTCAGAGCAGTCCCTTGTCGTCCGATGCACTGTACCCCACGCCATACGATCACTGGCGTTCTCCCCTGATGGTGCACATTTGGCTGCTGGATTCCAGGGAGGGTCATTTGTCGTTCTCAATGCCAGGCAAGTGACGCGCGGAGCAACATTAGCTGTGAAGCTAGAATGATGTGCTTCGTGGAAGTCCTGCCTAATTTTGTGTACAGTGAACCTCTATAAAGGACACTCCAAATTAAGGACACCTCTCTAATGAGGAATGTGTCTGCAGTCCCAACCACAGAGTTGTGTAGAAATCTACCTCTGAATTAGGGACACCTCTCTATACAGGACAGCCAGCTGGGTCCCAGTGGTGTCCACTATAGAAAGGTTCCACTGTATTCAATTGAATATATTTCTAATGTACTTGTAATAATTGCGGATATGAAATGTTTCCGTTGTTGTAGTGACTTCTCTGAGCTGACACACATCAAGGATCGTAAGGAGGTGCTTCACGAGATGAGGTACTCTCCGGATGGCCTCTTCCTTGCCGTGGGCTCCAACGACAACTTTGTAGATGTGTACAGTGTCCGCGACAACTACAAGCGTGTAGGGGTCTGCAAGGGAGCCTCCAGCTTCATTACACACCTGGACTGGTCCAAGGACAGCCAGCACCTCCAGATCAATTCAGGAGCCAGCGAAAGGCTGTTTTATCACATGCCCGGTGAGGAAGAAGGGGAGAGGGAGGGGAGGGGTAAGTAAGGGAGAGAGAAGTGCATGGCCATGTGCTAAGTGTAGGAGTGACGGTAGGACCTACTCTTTGTCCTGCACATGAACACTTGCAAGGGTTGCCTCTTCTTGCTTCTTAGCAACCACTTTGAGGTATTTATACATAACATTATGTGACTATGACACTGGTTGGTTCTGCTGTTGGTATGTGTGTACCCATTCCATTTCAGATGGAAAGCGGATTCCGTCCAGTGCCGCTATGCAGTCCATTGAGTGGGCGTCGTGGACAGGTGTGCTTGGTGATGAGGTGTCAGGGGTGTGGCCAAAGTACTCGCAGGTCAACGACATCAACGCCACCCATGCTTCATACCGCCATGGAACAATCGTGACTGGTGACGACTTTGGTCTTGTGAAGCTCTTCAGGTTCCCTTGTACTGCAAAAGGCAAGTACCACGTCTCCTGTCCCTTTCAGTCCCTGTGGAGGTGTTTGAGCTGTGTCATAGTATTATGTTGGGGAATACCCCTTCCTGCTGTCTCCAGGTGCAAAGTTCCGCAAGTATGTTGGCCATGCAGCTCATGTGACCAATGTGCGCTTCCTGTCAGGTGACAGTCATGTGATCTCAGTGGGTGGAGCTGACAATGCGACCTTCCAGTGGCGCTTCCTCCCACACGGCGAGGAGGGGCTACCTCTTGAAGCTCACGAGGCCCTCCCGCCTGCCACAAGTGCATGTAAGACTGATTCATGCATGCCACACCTCCCATACGCTCGCCCCTCCCATCCCTGCCACACCCACGCCTGCCCCTCCCACCTCTGCAGGGCTGGACTCTGACACTGAAGGCAGCAACACGGATGGATCCGATGTCCCCAGCCTTGACAGCGACTTGGAACAGGAAAGTGCACAATCTTACACCAGAGTGGTCTACAAAGAGGACATTCCTAAAATTAGGAAGCAGCTGAAAAGGGCGGAGTCAAGTAAATTGCCAAAAAGCAGAGCTGAAGGGAAGAAGACAATTGCACCCAATACTTCTCTCTCCCTAGAGTTTGTTCATGGGTAAGTCCTCTTAATTAGCATGCAGTCTACACCTACACAGGCATACACACATCACACATACACTCTTACACACATGTACTGGAATTTTATACAAGTTGTTTAGAGTAGAGCTAGGTACCTTCAAACATTAGATTTTAATGTGTGTGTGTACATACATATCTTTTCATTCCACTAGTTACCGTGGTTACGATTGCCGTAACAACCTCTACTACCTGACCAATGGTGACATGGTGTACCACATTGCTGCCTTGGGCATTGTGTACAGTGCCGCCACGCACAAACAGAAGTACTACGGGGGGCACTCAGACGACATCCTCTGCCTGGCCCTGCACCCCACAAGGGACTTTGTGGCCACCGGGCAGGTGGGTCGCGACCCCCCAATCCACATCTGGAATGCAATCACAATGGAGCCGATCTCAGTGTTAAAAGGAGAGCACTTTAGAGGAATCTGTGCTCTGGACTTCTCAGGTGTGTGCGTGGGTGTGCTTGTGTACATGCAAGCATATGTGCATCTGTGTGCATATTAATTTTGTGCATGCATACGTTCATATGTCTGTTAGTCTGTCAGTCTGTGGGTGTGTCACCCCCTCATGCCCCTCCCCATGCTGCTTCATCAGGTGATGGTAAGAAGCTGGCCTCGGTTGGTTTGGATGACAACCACGTCATTGTAGTATGGGACTGGCGGAAGGGCGAGAAGATGGCTACCACTCGGGGCCACAAGGATAAGATCTTTGTTGTTCGCTGGAGCCCCTCCTCTTCAGACCAGCTCATCACTGTTGGTGTGAAGCACATCAAGTTTTGGACACAAGCAGGTAAAGAAGGAGGGGTCAGTGGGGGAAGGGTCGGCGGGAGAGGTTGGTGGGAGTGGTTGGTGGGAGGGCCTAGCCAAGTGTTCTCTGCACCCAGCCCCCTTTGACTCCACCCCTTCTCCACAGGTGGTGGATTCACATCCAAGCGAGGGATATTTGGCAAGAAGGAGAAGCAGTGCACAATGCTGTGTGTTGTGTTTGGGCGAGCAGATGGACACGCCCACACGGGCGGGGCAGATGGACGTGTCTACCACTGGGAGGGGAATTCCCTCAAGAAGGCCATTACAGGTCATAGTGGACCAATCTTTGCAATGCAAGCCGTTGAGAAGGTGAGACAGTACCGACCAAGTGACACTACACTGCACACTACTTTTCTTCTCCTCTCCCCTCCTCTCTCCTCTTCTTCCCTTCCCTCTCCTCCCTTTCCCTCTTTCCTGTGCTAAGGGTTTCGTCACGGGTGGCAAGGACGGTAAGGTGTGTCTATGGGACGAGGCTTTCCAGAACTGCCTCAAAACATATGACCTCGCATCTACTGCCATCACATCTGGGGGTGGGGCTAAGCTGGTGATGGACCACCCCCCAGTGCGGGCACTAGCCCTTGGACAAGGGAAGATCTTGGTGGGGACCAAGAACAGCGAGGTATGCCTTTCTCCTCCAACAGCCCCATGAGTGGTGTAGGGGCAAACACCACACACACACGCACACATACACACCACATAGCATTCTGATTTCTGTTTGAATTATAACTCAGATTCTTGAAGTTGAAAAGGGTGGGCCAATCAGATTGCTTATTCAGGGTCACATGGAGGGGGAGGTGTGGGGGCTTGCCAGTCACCACTCCTTGCCGCTGTGTGCAACCGCAAGCGATGACGGCAGCATCCGCATGTGGGACACCGCCAAGCATCAGATGACAGGATTCATCTCGCTCTCAAAGGCAGCCAGATGTGTTGACTTCTCTCCAGATGGAAGCCACCTGGCGGTGGGACTCAAAGATGGTTCTTTCGTAGTCCTTAGCACCGAGGACCTCTCTGAAGTTGCTGCCTTTCAGCACAGAAAACAGGAGATATCAGACGTCAAGTTCTCCCCTGGTATGTACGTACATAGGTGTGTGTATTGGAGGGAGGGGTATCTGGACAAACTGACACGCCTTTCTAACCGCCCATGTGGCATTACACACTGACAGTGCATGTGTGTCAGACCTGCTGTACATAACTGAGTAGTGACTGCAGCCCCTGCAATTGAATTGCCGCACTTGACATGTGCTGCTTGCCACGTCACGTCACGTCACTCATGAGATGACACTTTAACGTCTGCAGCAGGTGGAGGGCACCACCATGTCTGAGTCCAGGTTTGCTCCTGTCTGTGCTGCAGCCTCGTCCTCCTCCCCGGGTGGCAAGTACCTCGCTGTGGGCTCACACGAGAACTTTGTGGACATATACAATGTGTTCACTCGCAAGAGAGTCGGAGTCTGCAAAGGGGCCTCCAGTTACATCACACACGTCGACTGGGACAGGGCGGGTGTGTGCACGTGTGTGTGCTGTGTGTGCATGTGTGTGTGTTGTGTGTGCATGTGTGTGTGTTGTGTGCACGTGTGTGTGTGTGTGTGTGTGTGTGTGTGTATGTGTGTGTGTGTGTGTGTGTGTGTGTGTGTGTGTGTGTGTGTGTGTGTGTGTGTGTGTGTGTGTGCGTTGTATGCGTGTGTATGTGCGTGTGTTATGTGCATGTGTGTGTGTGTGTGTGTGTAGCATGTGAAAACACTGAGTGTGTCCTGCAGTGGTACACCTGCAGGTTGCTCTTCCCTCAGGGAAACTCCTGCGTGTGAACACAGGAGACAGGGAGGTGCTTTACTTCGAAGCTCCTCGTGGCAAGCAGCACTTTATCAACCGGGACGAAGAGATGGAGATTGAGTGGGCCACATGCACTGGGGTTCTAGGAAAGGCCTTTGAAGGGATCTGGCCCCCTTACTCTGACGTGACAGACGTGAACGCAGCAATGGTCAGCCCTGACGGGAGTGTCATTGCGACGGGTGATGACTTTGGCTACGTTAAACTCTTCACTTTTCCCTCTATGGTGAGTGGGTGTGGTCCAGCCAAATGCATCCACACTCCCGGCATACAGTTAACTGTTTGCAGAGACTGTCTGTCTGTCTGCCGTCTGTCTGTCTGTCTGTCTGTCTGTCTGTCTGTCTGTCTGATTCTCAGGGCAAGCATGCCAAGTGCAAGCAGTATGGTGGCCACTCGGCTCATGTGACAAATGTGAGGTGGTCATGTGATGGCAGCAAATTGATTTCCACTGGAGGAGCCGACCTGTCTGTCATGGTTTGGGGCTACTCTGGTGCTGATGGCACAGATAGGGAATTCCCTGCAAGTCAACAGGTAAGGCTGTGGATCTCATTGGTTCCCAGGGTGCTATGAGTGTGGCATGTGCTGAATGGAGTGGGTGAAGTCTGTCCAAACACTGCAGCTTAGCACCTGGCTCTGCGGCACTCTGTGTGTTTGGTGGGCCCTCCTACGTATGCCTGAACTATTGTTGTTATTTCAGCTGTCCTCTGCTTGCTCCTGTGTGCATGCTTCTGTGTGCTTGCTTCTGTGTACGCATGTGTACACGCACAACGTGCCTGTCAGACACCTGGGTGGTGCACGTGGGCAACCAACCCGTCTACCCGTCTGTGTTATGTCTCACAGTCGTCTTGTCTGGTCGAGGACTCTGACACTGACCCGGAAGAGGAGGAGGACGGAGGGTATGACAGTGACGTACAGAGGGAGAAGGGCATGGACTACATCAGCAAGACATATGCCCATCCTGCCCGAGATGTGACTGCACAGCTGAAGGGCACCAAAGCGGAGAAGAAACCGGCAACAAACAAGAGGTGAGCCTGATGTGAAGCCTGCTGGCACACAGCTAGTGGACTGAGGAGTGATGTGAAACTCCCTCGCACAATTCCTCCTCATCCTTGCATCCCACCTCACCCCCTTGTGAACGGTTCTGGCAGCTTAGTGCCACATGCCAAACATACCGTCAACAACATTGTTGTTAGGCCCTGTTTATGTTTGTACAAAGTGGTAAAGCAACAATGCGATTCTGCAGTGTAGGCGGCTCCTAAAGCTATCAAGTCTGGAAGTGTCACAGGTGACGGCTTGATGGACATTGTCATGTCACAGTCTTGTAATAATTTATACAGAAACACAGCCACTGTATACTGTTGTAATGATATTGCTAATGATAGTGCTGACCAGGCAGTACAGTTGCGGTGCAGGTCCAGCTGCTCCTTCTGTCTGCTTCACTGAGCTTGCTGTTGCCTGCACAGGTACACTGTCAGCCGAGACATGTCACGGACAACAAAGGTTGTCCAGCGCCAGTCAAAGAGGGAAGGAATTAAGGTAACTATGGAACATCTATCCGCAAGCGATGAAGTCAGTCGTCACAATGCATATCATTAGCATCAGACATACCCCTTATTCCCTGTCCTCCTCCCTCACCCTTGCTACTCCCCTTTCTTTCTCTGCCCTCTCCTCTCATCCCACTGTGTTAGGATTTGACCTTGGACTTTGTCTTTGGCTACCGTGGGTCAGACTCGCGTCAGAACCTCTGCTACACACCCTCTGGAGAGGTCCTCTTCCACGCCGCGGGAGCTGGCATTGTGTACAACCAGCAGACAAACACACAGTCCTTCTTCCTGGAACACAGTGACGACATCATCGCTTTGGCCCTCAACCGCTGTGAGAGGTTCAGCTCAGTGGTTGCCACTGGACAGATTGGGAAGACTGCTCCTGTCTTTGTGTGGGACTATGTCTCCAAGGAGACGCTGTCCATCCTCCATGGAGCTCACGAAGTGGGCGTGTGCAGTGTGGACTTCAGCTGCAACGGGAAACTACTCCTGACGGTCGGGCTGGGCCCCTCCCACAGTGTTGCTGTGTGGAAGTGGCAGGAAGGTGTGGCTACACACACGTGTAGCAGACCGTATTTACTTGTGTTTATGTAGTACGCACGTATGTTAATCGTTTGTTTACTTGTTGATGTATCGTTGCTGTTGCCATAGGTACAAAGATTGCACAAGCCTCTGGAGCACATGGGCGGATCTTCATTGGCCAGTTCCGTCCCGATTCTGACACCCATTTTGTGACAGTGGGAGTGAGACATGTCAAGTTCTGGACAGTAGCAGGCAGCCAGCTGCTGGGGCAGCGTGGGATAATCCCCCAGTCTGCTGGTGCACAGCTCTTAACAATGCTCTCAGTGGCCTTCGCTCCAGTAAGCGCCTTGGAGTCCATCGCCTACTCTCCCTCTCCCCATCCATGTTCCTAGTCTTTACCACATTTTCTCCTCCTCTCCCTCTCCATCCCCTCCCCTCCCTCTCTATCCCCTCCCCCCTCTCCTCCTCCCCTCCCTCTCCATCCCCTCCCCTCCCTCTCCGTCCCCTCCCCTCCCTCTCCATCCCCTCCCCTCCCTCTCCTTCTCCTCTCCTTCCCCTCCATTCCTTCCCCTTCTCCTCCCCCTTCTGTCTGGGTTACTTCTCTCCACATATCTGTTACATCAGAACAACACAACTTATACTGGGTCTGTGAATGGTGACATTTACGAGTGGAAGGGGACTAGCCTAGCTCGTATTGTCTCTGGAGCTCACAGTGGTCCGGTCTTTGCCATGTTCACATGTCTGGAGGATGGGCTCATGGTGACGGGAGGCAAGGAGAAGAGGTGAGACCACACCCACTGGGCACGATTACCAATGTTTTGTTGTGGGGCTTGTGCTGTAGCTGTTGCCACGGTGATGTATTGGTGGTTGAAATAGGCCGTACATACCTCATAGGTAGTACGCTTGCTCAGTTGACTCACAGTCCATGTTCATACATGTGCTGCTTCCACCACCACTGTTCTGTATACTGGCGCAAGTGTCTTTTAAATGGCTGCCGCACATTTTAATGAAACTCAGGCATTCAAGATGGCTACCTCTCGTTGCAGTGTCCTCGTGCTCCTTCCCAGGTGTCTGTAGTCGGGTGAGCCCCTTGCACAGGTGCACCTGAACCACCCTTTGTAGGGAGGGAGTGGTTCATGCCTCTGTCCAGTACCCTGTGAGGTTAGGCTCACCTCATTTCCAGCTCAGGTGCTCTGAATTGCACTTTGTGGGTATGCCTGCGGTCACCCTGCATTGCAAGACCACATTGTCCATTCCAAGCGTAACACCTTCAAAGAAGGCTCCAAATGGCTATTGCTCTACCTCACTTCCTAATGGGGCTGCCCATACGTATGTGTGCCATTGTCTACTGAGGACCACACTCTCAATACTGTACTTGCATTACATTCAGCAGCTGTCATGACACGTCCACCTGTTATGTCACCCCAGGGGATGTAGTGTTGCTGTGTTGCTGTGTACACAGTCACACAGTAGACGTACGTCTGAGGCCAAAATGAGGAAAGTGATTAGTACAGGAATTCACGACTTCAGAGGAATGGCAGCTGGTTTCCTGTTTGGTCAGCTGTTGCTTGTGATGGTTGGTAAATCCTCTGTATGCGAATGGCGGAGGTGTGTTTGGTGCAGCTGTCTACCTTTCTCTGCACCTATTTCATCTCTATTGTCATTGTGGGTGTGGGAGGATGCGACTTTGGATGTTCGAGCCTTCTCAGAAGACTCCTCTCTCCATCTCATGTAATTGAATAGCTGTTCTCTCAGCCTTGAAGAATGCCTGGTATACGAACTTTGATGGGAATGTATGTGTGCCAATTTAAAGTGTGTACTCTGTTGCGAGTGCGTGTACAATGCAAAGGTCACAGGGCACAAGGTTTTGGGTAAGGTACTGTAGCTGTACGTAGTGCGGTGTGATGCTGCAGTGGTGGGCTACAGACTGTACCTGCGGTGCATGCAGTGTCAACTATTGACAGGGTCACACTACTAATACAATGTGGTATAGGTATCCAGTGTATTGAATATGCACCCAATCGTTTGATTAGTTCGTTCGAAGCCTTACCTGGTCTGCAGTTTCAGCAGTCTTGAGTGGAAAGATTAACAAATTTACATACATTTTGGCAACGTTTCAGTAACCTTCAGCTGCGCCTTCAGATCTACAGAGTTGTTATAGCAACATAAATGAACAATTGTCTCTGTTTATGTCTTGTCATGGCTACTCGCACCTAAATGACTCAGCAGGTGCTTGCAACAATATGGGTCAGACACGCTGGTGTCACCCTCCTCCTCCCCCGCCTGTGACATTCCTCTGCATTCATGTTATCAAATGTGTCAAAACCAGCAGTTATAACTAATTGTGTATCCTTCTTCATTCCTGTCTCCCTCCACCTCCATCCCTCCCTCCCTCCCTCCCTCCCTCCTTCATCCCTCCCTTTCTCCTCACTTACTCCCTCTCTCCCCCTCAGCCCTGAAGGTGAAGAATCTTCAATCAAGCTTTGGGACACAGCCATGACACGCAGCAGAAGTTTTTCACTCAAGGGAATTCCCCTCCTCCAGTCTCCTCCAATCGTCCGCTCTTTATGCAGATCAAAGGTAACCGTTAGTTACATGCAAACAGTATATAAAATCATAAACATGTCTAACGATATTATACTGAGATATACAGTTGGTCTACAGAATTGTGCAGTTATACAGAGTTGTGTGGTTAGTATACAGAGTTGTGTGGTTAGTATACAGAGTTGTGTGGTTAGTATACAGAGTTGTGTGGTTAGTATACAGAGTTGTGTGGTTAGTATACAGAGTTGTGTGGTTAGTATACAGAGTTGTGTGGTTAGTATACAGAGTTGTGCAGCCAGTAAACAAACTCTTGCAAACTAGCCAGCTGAGTTCTGCCAGTAGTAACCGGTATCCCCTGCATGCCTGACTGTGCTACGTATGTAGGGAAAGGTTCTCGTTGGGACACAGAGTAATGAAATTGTCGAACTGGTCGAGAGTGGGAACAAAGCGAAGGTGAGCCAGAGACATCAAACACACGCACACACACATGCATACACACATACACACACACACGTGCATACACACATACACACATACACCACACACACACACACACACACACACACACACACACACACACACACACACACACACACACACACACACACACACACACACACACACACACTCACACACACCTTCCTGCCCTGTCCTGCACAGGTCCTCCTCCAGAGCCATGGTGAGGGGGAACTGGGTGGGCTGTCCACCAGTCCAGCCGACCCCAATGTGTTTGTCACTGCCTCCAGCGACAAGTCTGTCAGAATGTGGAGTATTGAGGGGAGGGTATGTGAGGGAGGAGGCACTGAGGGGAGGGTATGTGAGGGAGGAGGGAGGCACTGAGGGGAGGGTATGTGAGGGAGGAGGCACTGAAGGGAGGGTATGTGAGAGAGGAGGCACTGAAGGGAGGGTATGTGAGGGAGGAGGGAGGCACTGAGGGGAGGGTATGTGAGGGGGTGGCAGTGGGGGGGAGCTGCAGTTCATTGTATGACAGCACTGTATTCCTCTTGTCCCTCCACAGAGACTTGTCAGCCATTTTGTTGTGAAGCAAGAAGCGAAATCAGTGGACATCTCACCTGATGGTCGACTGTGTGCTGTTGGATTGGGTAACGGGGAGTTCCTACTGCTGGAAGTGGGTGGGGCAGGGCTGAGGGAGGCGGGGCGGAGGAGAGACAGAAGCCAACCAGTGCAGTGTGTAAGGTGAGGTTGAGTGAGTGAGTGAGGGAGGGATGTAGGGAGGGAGGGAGGGGGGGAGGGAGGGAGGGAGGGACGGAGGAGGGAGGGAGCAAGGGAGGGAGGAGGGAGGCAGTGAGGGTGGAGGGAGGGAGGGAGAGTATGTCTATTTTCAAGTGCACGCATTACCAGCACTTCTGACGCTGTGAGAGGTACATACGTATAAAGAGAAATGTTCATATGTAGTGCAGGAAGGTCACATGTGGCAAAGGATGTAAAGAGGGCGTCAAAGGGCTCTGTGCCCTTTGCAATGAGGCTAGAGAGAACAGTGGATGTGAAAAGAAGGAGGGGAAGGAAGGGGAGGGAAGAAAGAGAACTGCGACTCTGATAATGCCTGTTGGGAAGAAACCCCACGTTTTTCAACATCCTGTGTGTTTTTGAAGCCAACTCTGCAACAAAGGTCTCCCTGAGGCCCTCTTCATGTGGGAGTTGTACTGTTTAGATTAGGCATAATCAAAATATTGATGTGATTTTGACTGTCATTCCATCAACAACCCTCCAGTCTAATCAACATGAGCTGCAAGCATGCTAGCTACCCTTGCCGTACTCTCCTCTCGATGGACTTGCTGTTCGTTGTATGTAGCCCAATGTGAGAGGGGAACAGTGCAGGAATGTATGACAGGAACACCGTGTAATGTGTCTGCCAATGGCTTGCCTTGCTCCATTGAGCCTGTTTGCTTTAAAACGGTTATTGGTCAATTGGAGTGAACTTGGATGTGTCTTTGGGGAAAGTTGCCATGGGAATTTACTCTTGTGCAGTGCCTTCAGTTTGTTTGCTGTTCTACACAGTCTCTCCCTCCCCTCTCTCTCTGCCTCCCTCCCTTCCTCTCTCTCCTTACCTCCCCTCCCCCTTCCCCTTTCTCTCCACTGCCATCACTGGCTCTTCCAGATTCAACCCTAGTGGAGAATTCCTTGCAGTTGGCTCCGACGACGGGTGTGTGGATGTTTATGGGGTGACCCTCCCACAGGGGGTGGGGTCACGTGTTGGGTATTGCAAGGGACTGAGCGGAGGTGTCACACACATTGACTGGTCAGAGGACAGCAAATTCATACAGGTGAGAGTTGCAAGTAGCATAAGGGCTTGCTTGTATGTCAGTCGATGGGTACACGCTGTGTACATGCTGCCATTGTGCCACTGGTGTGTGAGGGAGTGTTCTGTAGTGGTGTGTAGCCAGGGGTGGTGGGACAAGGATGGGGCGACTGAATGGACATTACCAGCTGTACCTTGGCACCCTCTCTAGCAGTGTTCCAGGAACCCTTCGCTACAGTAGGAAGAGGGTTGCGTTGGGTCATGCCTTGCGGAGGATGTACGGGCATGATGCTTCCTCAGTGTGTCCTTTGGAGAGCGTCAGGATGTTACTGTGGCCTCCTTTCCTTGTTGCCCAAATCCGCCAAGGCTCACTCAGTGTTGCAGTTGTTTCCGCTGACATGCTGTGATCTGGCCTTCACTGGACACAGGCAGCCAAGCACAGAACCTGGTTTAGGCCACCCCCCCCACACACACATGTATACCAAATTTCCTCTAATTAGTGGCCCCATTAGTTTCTGTTACTGACAGCTGTCTCAGCGCTCTAGTTGTTAGTGACTGACACCTGTGTCGGTGTGTGCTTGCTCACATGGCAATCGTTTAAGGAATTGTGTCCATACTGTTGTATGCGGCTCAGCTCATCGATTGCACAGCCTTCCAATCACAGCCAGGATTCACACACAAATGTATACACACACACACACACACACACACACACACACACACACACACACACACACACACACACACACACACACACACACACACGCACACACACACGCACACACACACACACACACACTGCTAACTGTTGTTCATAGGAGTATCTTGGTACTCCTTATGCTTGAGTCGTAAGTCCCTGTCCCCCTCCCCTCTCCTCCCCTCACACCCCTCCACACCATGCGCACACCCAGGTGGACACTTCAGTGTACAAGAAGGAGGTCTACAGTATCCCCAGTGGGTCTCATGTGACAGAGGACACTCTCCTCCAGACCATCACTTGGGCTTCCTGGACAAGGTGTGCACATCACGCAAAGGCACCATCTTGCGCCCCTCCCCCCCATGCTATTGTGTTGTGTTGGATGGCTCACGCCCCCTTCTCCCAGCCCACAAGGGCCACGCCCCCTCCTCCCAGCCCACAAGGGATAGTTTTATTTGGCACTGCATACGTACAACAACTGTGTATGTCTTGCGTCACTTCATATTTGGAAGAGATGGTTGTGTATGTGTGCGTGCATGTGTGCGTGTGTTACACTCCTGCTCCCTTCCATGTGTGCATGTGTTCCACTCCTGCTCCCTTCCATGTGTGCATGTGTTCCACTCCTGCTCCCTTCCATGTGTGCGTGTGTTACACTCCTGCTCCCTTCCATGTGTGCGTGTGTTCCACTCCTGCTCCCTTCCATGTGTGCGTGTGTTACACTCCTGCTCCCTTCCATGTGTGCGTGTGTCACACTCCTGCTCCCTTCCATGTGTGCGTGTGTTACACTCCTGCTCCCTTCCATGTGTGCGTGTGTTCCACTCCTGCTCCCTTCCATGTGTGCGTGTGTTCCACTCCTGCTCCCTTCCATGTGTGCGTGTGTTCCACTCCTGCTCCCTTCCATGTGTGCGTGTGTTCCACTCCTGCTCCCTTCCATGTGTGCGTGTGTTACACTCCTGCTCCCTTCCATGTGTGCGTGTGTCACACTCCTGCTCCCTTCCATGTGTGCGTGTGTCACACTCCTGCTCCCTTCCATGTGTGCGTGTGTTACACTCCTGCTCCCTTCCATGTGTGCATGTGTTCCACTCCTGCTCCCTTCCATGTGTGCGTGTGTTCCACTCCTGCTCCCTTCCATGTGTGCGTGTGTCACACTCCTGCTCCCTTCCATGTGTGCATGTGTTCCACTCCTGCTCCCTTCCATGTGTGCATGTGTTCCACTCCTGCTCCCTTCCATGTGTGCGTGTGTTCCACTCCTGCTCCCTTCCATGTGTGCGTGTGTCACACTCCTGCTCCCTTTTAGCATCCTTGGCCAAGATGTGCTTGGGATTTGGCCACAGAACGCAAACAAGGCAGACATTAACACAGCCCATGTGGCCAACTGTGGCCAGGCAATCGCTACGGGTGATGATTTTGGAACTGTAAAGCTGTTTGACCAATTTCCAGTAGAGGAGCAATTTGTGAGTTGACTGTGTGTGTTTGTCTGTGCGCGCGTGTCTCTCTTTGTGTCTCCCTGCCTCCTCTCCACATCTCACCACCTCTAAAGCAACATAACATTCCTTTGGTCCTTGATCGGTTTCAAATCATTTGTACAATTGTCAATGTCATCTGTTACAAAGGTAACTGTTGCCGTGAGGAGGACCTACTATCATTGATAGGGCCACTCCATGCCGTAGCTATGAAGTTGACGTCAAGACTGTCATCTGTCAAGCTATAACTCAGCTGTGATCTGTCAATGATGTTGACCTGTTGGAATCTGTCTGGTCTCCATGGTGATGGTGTTTGTGTTTCTCTCACTATGCCATGCCCAGGTGTCGTCTAAGAAATACTTTGGCCACTCTGCCCTTGTGTCCCAAGTCAGATTCACTGCCACCGACGAGTACCTCCTCTCGGCGGGTGGAGAGGATTACTGGTAGGGCTGCTGGTGGGGGTGGGGCTGCTGGTGGGGGTGGGGCTGCTGGTGGAGGTGGGGCTGCTGGTGGGGGTGGGGCTGCTGGTGGGGGTGGGGCTGCTGGTGGAGGTGGGGCTGCTGGTGGGGGTGGGGCTGCTGGTGGAGGTGGGGCTGCTGGTGGGGGTGGGGCTGCTGGTGGAGGTGGGGTGGGGGGCTTCTGCAGTGCTGCTTGGGGCGATGCAGGTGTTCGTCTAGGATTGATAGCGGAGTAATTTGCATGTATTGTGAAGTTTCACTTTCAGCCTCTTCAAAGTGGTACATAGGGTCATGTTTCAGTTTGTCGGCCTGCACATTGAAGCAGCTGAACACCTGCTCCTCATTCCTCACTGGGTTACGTGCGCGGGTGTGGTCGCAAGTGTCCTCACTCAGCCATTGTTGTGCCGGTGTAGTTTACACAGAGGCACTGTGTGGGCTTGAACTCTGACAGTTACAATCTTGTTTTTCTCTTCAAACAGTGTCTTTGTGTGGAAGACATCATGAGAAAGTCTCGAGATAAGCATCTTGACAGCTTTTGTTTAGGTCTGGAGAGGATTATGATTTATTATACTTGCAATCACAGGAATTCAAATTCAGAATTATTTAGGTAGTTTTTGTTACATTCCAATCGTAGCTGCTTTCGTATGTCAGTATAATTATGTACCTTCCAAAGCAGCTTGAATGGTGTTGTACCGTTTGACTTCTGTAAACCATGTACATGTATAGAGCTGTGTGTGGTAGCGTATATGGTAGTATTGGTATAATATGGTAATATGGTAGTGCAGTATTATAGTGTACTGTATAAGATGTGTTCACCACACACACACACATGTACAGCAGGTGCTTATAGTGTATAAGATGTGTTTCACCACACACACACACGTACAGCAGGTGCTTATAATATATTTGGAGTATGGTATCTGCCTGCATTGCTCTTGGTGATGACTTGTGTACATTCCAGTGCACTCACGGTGTTTGGATGGTGTCCTTGTGGAACAGATGTGTCCTTGTGGAACAGATGTGTCCTTGTGGAGGGGACTGTGATAAGGCGTGCATGTGTGTTGTACCATGTTAGCTTTGCCTGTGTCAACCATGTCCTGTCACCGCCGCTCACTTGGCAAGATTGAAGCTTAGGTGTTGTGTGCATTAGTACATGGGAACCACTCCTTTAGCACCTGTGTTGTCATAGGAACAGAGTTTGTTCACCCAGCTGCAAGCCTCAATGCATTCCCCTCCCTCCTCATCTTCACTTGTGAGGCGTAGGCCGAAGTGACGGGGAGGCACAACAATATGAAACGATGCAGAACTTGCATTCAACCTCACTTGAGATCTACTCGTTTTCATCTCATGTGGGTAACTTGAGATTCAGCTCCCTTTGACTGAATGCAGAAATATGCACTCCATGCTACTGGTATGGTGCTGGAATGAAGGTGGCTGGATTGTGTGTGAACATGTGCACCACTGCCTATGGAGGACATGGTACAGCATGTCTGCATGTAGGGTACGTGTGAGGGGTGTGTAGGGGATGATATGTCCACTGGCTGACAGTCTTGGAGTGGCGAGTTCCTGTCAGTGCAGTGCAGCTCCTTCCTAGAGTCCTCTCACGCATCTCACCGGCACATGCCCATGAATATTGCTAATGCTGTACCTACATGTGACGGCTTGTTGGTGGTGTATGTGTGTAGTTTTGGTAGCCTCTCAGGTAGGGGCCACAAGTCTTATGCTGATCTTTGCATGCATATTACTGAAAGCCTTTCAGAGACATGCAAAATCACGGTAATATTGACCCGTGCATGTGTGTGTGTGTGTGTCACGGTGTTGTGTATATTGGACCAATATGTTGTGCAGTATCTCATTCTTTGTCCAGTGTTGCTCAACTGATAAACCCACTTCTACACACATGCATGGTGATTCTAACACATACCTGCAAAACAGCCCATAACATGTGGCTCGATCAGGAGATCAAGCAAGTGCCAGGACCACCACACAAAGTGGGGGTATGTGCGGACATTACGGATTTAATCTGCTAACTTGGTCTGCGTGATAGCTGGATGACGACCTGATGGGGCAAACTGTACAATTGGACCTTCCAGTGGCCTCTTTCAGTGCATTGAGCACCTGCAGCTGCAGCTGCCTCAGCCACCGACCTGTCTAGCCTACAGTAAGGTTTTATCACCTTGCATGCAGTCACTGGTCGCCAGCAGCCAAAACAGAAGGGATTGCGCAGCCTGCTTGTCTAGCATAGTACGTGTAAGAGCTCTCCTAGACAGCCAGAGGTGGAATTCAGTCATCTCATATTTTGAGATAATTGTACAAATTGAATCAAAATTGAAAGTGAAAATGCCCAAATGCAATGAAAAACTCATGAGGAACCTGTACAATGTGCCCCCTGGAAGTGTGCCTGTCGGTGGATACAGTTGTGAATATAAAATGGTACAAAGGATCAATTCATTGACAATGTCTGAGCAAACCGTGCAGGACAGACACACTGATACAGTTCTCCGCATGCACACACGAAACTGGCAGGGGTAGCTGCTTTTCACACAGTTCACCAGCAGATGGTCTCGATGGCTTCTTTGGGCCCAATGACTCCCATTGATACAAGATTCTGGAATGGTGAACAATACAAAGCATGCGAGATAACCTATGTAGCCATTAACAGATAGTAAGGTGGGGAACTGCTCCATTCAACAGCTACGGAAGACTCCCCATGCATTTTAGTAAAGTCCTACTCACGTCTTCACATTGTATGGCATGCATATGCATTATGTAAATGAGCGTCCCACGCAGCCTCTTACCTTCTTGAATGCGTAATCATCGTTGTATTCCTTCTCTCCTGTATTCTCCCTCAGCCCACGCACCTGTCCAAGTTCTGTAGGAGACGTGTAGCCACTGTCAGTTGAGTATTTTGCCGGTTGCACTTCACTTCTGTTTCTACTAAAGCTGCTCTTTGATGATACAGTCTTTGGGGAATCTTTGAAAACAGTCTCACTTTCTGGTGGATTTACATGGTGGGCCACTACTTCCATCTTGTTGTCAATCTGGTCCAGATGTTCCGTGGACTGGCTCCTAGTGGTACTCTTCTTCTTTGGCTTACGGACGTATTCTGAGGTTGCAGTCGTGTAGGTCGACCCACCTCGGTTCTGCTGGCTAAGCAAGAGCTCATGGCTGTTCCTGAAAGCACGCCTATTGCTGACTCGATAGGTGTTGTCCACAGGAGACAGGAGATCAAAGTCAACACTGTTGGTTCTGCGATACAGATTCTCATTCGGGTGCTCCCGGTCACCTTCATCCAAGCACCGGTCAGTTGACTGACTCCGAACTCGCCCTTGACAATAGCGGTGCTCATTGTGGCTACGGCTGAGGAAGTTGGCTGGGGACTGGCTACGGTGTCGTCTACGTGCCCTGTGAGGCTCACTGCTAGAGCTCAGATGCCTACTCCTGGAGTATGTGTCCGTGGTAGGGGATCCAGAGGTCATCATCCGGTCTTCTCGTCTAACATGAGGTGCTATCATGATACTTGGGGATGTGGAGCAGTATGAGCGGAAAGTACTTTGATCTGCACCGTGGAAGTAGCTAGGCTGAACACTACCGGTTCTTGCATACATTTGGGAGGTCCTAGTCTCGCTCCTTCCTAGAGGACCTCTGTACGTGATGGGTATGGCTGCAGAGGAAGCTCTGTACCACCTGCCTTCGCCACTGCTGTTCTCCCTGCTACTCTGAGAGAGCAGGGAAGGCACACGTCGGTAGGGTCGCTCAGAAGGCGGAGGCAGCTGACCGGCCAGCGGGCTGAATTTCCTCTGTGTTCTCGTCTGTGTCGCCTGCTGAGAGTGGTAATCGTACGACAGGTAAGCGGGCTGGGAGAGCGTACTGCCATCTGTCTGCTGCGTTGCGAAGAGTGGGACTCCGGGGGCCTTCACTGTAGTATGCTGGGGCCTTCTACTCCCAGTTATGGAGGACGGGTACGCCTTCCGTTCTCCCGTCTCAGGGTATACGTATCCTTGCTGGCGGCCCTTTCCAGGGATCGGTGCCTGGTCTGACACCCAATCGTCTGCGACACTGCTATTTTGTCGACGACGCATCGACAGCTTCCGTCTGAGTAATTCGTACTTGGACTCCTTCCCAACGGCCTTGTTGGAGACTCTGAAGGACATCCTCACGGGCGCTCTTCTATCAAGGGGGCAGGGAGGGGCGCGAGCGGGCTTACTGGGATCGATCGCGGGGACGTCTACTTCAACTTCTCTCTGCAGTGGGAGGAAACACGGTTCATTTGTTACGCTTGTACGCACACAAGCAATGGTATTTGATACAAAATAGTTTACAATAAGTGGCGAGCTACGCACTTCATGTGGTCGAGTAACATCTGGAAGCTATTCCTCGCCCTTTAACGATGTTTATCATATATAGCAGCTATATGGCACGGTGCCGTTTTGGGTGGGTCTCCTTCAAACGGCATGTTGAAATGGGCGTGTGCTCACCTGAAACCCTGCAAGGATTGTCGATCGAACCATGGATGGACTGCAGTCATGCACTACATCCTTTCGTTCGCCTCGATTGAAAATGCCATCTTTGAGGTTGACAACTTGCTGCTTCACCCATCGCCCAGAACGGTAAAGGTCTCTCACTGCCCTCGGAACGAAATGTTCCGTGATGATCTCTTCTCTTCGACTTTCTGTCAGGCGGTTCCATTCGCTCCTGTGCAGTGTAGCGACCTTCTCTCGCTCTTTTAGAAACTTGCTGGAGAGCTTGTTCAACGAATAGAAGTAGGACCTGAGCTCTTCTTGCACTGTGTCGCTGTCACTGCTTCCAAGACGCGAGCGTGGTATTGGCGCATTGGACCCCGAGTAGAACGGCGAATGCGTGAGCACGTCTGCTGCTGCCATTCCTTGGAAGAACTGCTTAGCGGTTACGTTCCAAAGGACTACAAGTAAGCAATTAATGCCGTGATTATATAGCGGGGCGATCGTCTTTCCGGAAACGATCGTGCCGAGTAAACTGTCGGCGCCTTGGCAATAAATAAACAAACAAAAATGGCTGCCAAAGACAAGGAGAGTGCACAGCAGTTTCCTTTGATGAAGAATTCACTGCTGAACGACCGCGAACTGCACGAGCATTTGAAGCTAATGGATAACGTGAAAGATGGGCAGCAGAGCCTGGGACAGTCGGAACAAGATCCGTACACGCGAGCCGTCAAATACTTGGAACACCATCGCATCCTTGAAGTGTTTCAGGTGAGAAGGGGGCGATTATTCAGGATAGACTAGACATCTGCTGGGGATTCGCCCTTGGCGAATTAACGCTAGAAGTGTACTGCACCCATAGTCGAATCCACCAGTGAGAACCAGGCTCCCTCCTTCCTTTCCTCTGGTGAACACCGAGTATCCGGCATCGAACAAGCCTAAATAGTTTCCCTACCATTATGAGATTTGGGGAAACTCCACTAGCCAAAACTTGTTGGACGATGTCGTTTTGTCAAATAAATCAAATAATTCCTAACCGTCAAAACATTGTCCAACAAGTTTTGGCTAGTGGAGTTTCCCAAATCTCATACTGCAGCAACCTAGCCCAAACAAGCAGAAACTGTCAACCTAAAGCTTCTTAATCAGTTGGCATCTGGTCTCACGTGTGACAGGGCAGATGGCACATTTGCAGAGGATCCAAATGTGAAACAACACACCAACCATAACGTCAGCCAAACACCACACAAACGCCACACAACTTACTACCGTGTAATGAGATTTGCAATCGCATCCTCCATACATGTGCCATATTGCCATGGCAGCCCTGTTGCCTCCATTGCAAACTGACGGCATTGCCTGAGACTAACTCAGGATGTGATATCTTAGCACTTTGTATAACAAGAGTGGAATGACCGGATTTCCCAATCAATTGTTGCATTTACCATTCAGCACTGTGCAGCGGTTTGTCCGCTTCTCACTGCCCCAGTGGATTGGACCCCTTTGTGTTAACAATCCTGTGTGGCTTTTGCATATTGACACAACCGGGACCAGCTAGTCTATTGCATTGTTTGAAACCTTCCATATAAGGGAAGGCAAGGCACATTCACAGTCGGAGCCCTGCGAATGGTACACTCTGTTCATCTACCTTGTCCATTGCTGAGATCCGCTCGATTAGTTGTGCATGTGTTCATGATGGTGGAAATGCTTAGCCCCATTTGTGTAAGCATTTAGTAATCTCCTGTACTCAATGAGGCCTAGCTGGTGACCAGCTGCACTTTGGGATTACATTTGAACTCAAACACCAGTTGATGCTTGCGTCTGATTCGTCAGCTGTTGCATGTTAGCACTGAGGGTTTATACTGTGGAGACAAGCAGCTCTGCTTGTGTTGATGACTCACAAGGAACACTTTGTAAACGCAATGTTTGTAATTTACTGATGACCACAATGTTTGTCCTAGAATGGTGCTTCAAGCATCTAGTGTCCCATTCTTCTTCAGCCCACGTGAGCTCTGGCACTCTACGGGTTATGTCACAAGTTTGTCTATCTACTACTGGCATTCCGAGATTGAGGAACACGGTTGTTCTGTTTATTGTACGTACATGAAATTCTGTGGGGGCACTATGCCTGAACCGCTGGATTAGGAAACGGGACGTGTGAAGATATGGGATAGGCATTGCTAACATACATTCACACGCAGCTGGTTCCACCCCCTTCATTTCACGTACAGAAGTGCAAGTGCGCACACACATACGTACGTACATATGTACACACACATGTACATCGTATGTGTGTACTTACATACACACACAAATACTGTATGTACGTACCTCATCCATTGGGCTGCTCTGACGGGGATAGCTCGAGCTGAGGTCGGGTGTGCTTTCTCTGAACACACAGTCGTCAATGTGATACATCTGTCCGCTGGTGGGCGAGTATCCGCTGGTTGGCGATTCACTTCCCCTCTGTGCAAGGCTGTGTGTGGAGGCATGGTAGGTCTTGATTGTGTTGGAGAGGACACCAAGTGCTTCCAGTGGGTCGTCGGGAAGAGTGAGGTCAGGCTGACTCATGTATCTGGCTTGCTGCAGGGGGTAGACAGAGGGGGAAGAGTGTCACAATGGCCTCGTACGATGTTTAGCTCTACTCCACAGCTGGCACCCGTTGGTTCCTGTATTACAGCCTAGGTGCTGTGTGCATACGTGTGTGTGTGTGTGTGTGTGTGTGTGTGTGTGTGTGTGTGTGTGTGTGTGTGTGTGTGTGTGTGTGTGTGTGTGTGCATACGTGTGTGTGTGTGTGTGTGTGTGTGTGTGTGTGTGTGTGTGTGTGTGTGTTGTGTGTGTGTGTGTGTGTGTGTGTGTGTGTTGCACTGTTCTACCCAACCGACATGTAAGGTGGCTGTGTGGTGTGGGTCGTGTTAGTAAGTGTGGTAGGCTGGCATTGGCAAGATGAGGTTGCAAACAGCAATTTCATTCCACCAGCAAACAATGTGGCGTAATTGCCTGTGTCTGGTTGGTTAATTCACACTCGGTCCTGTCTATAGGGTGTACTTAGGCTGTGTATTAACTTCTTTTTACGGTTCTTGTTAGCAGTTACAAATTGGGGTACTCAGGTCAAATCTGAGCATTCTAAAGGTCACTTGACAGGGTATAGTCTGTCTGTGCATCTGTACATCCATCACATGTCACATACCTTGGACCTTACGGGCTTGAACAGCTGTCGTACTGGTGCCTCCATTTGTGTCCTGTTTGGCACTCCACTGGTGGCGCACTGGTTGGAGAGAACGGTCTGTGACATCCACGCCTGTGTGAAGTTCGAGGAGCACTTTTGATCGGAGAGTGGGCTATCTGCAGCAAGATTCTCTGCCGACTGGAAGACCCGGAGTCTCCTGTACCACTGTTTGAACATTCCCTCCTGTGGCTGGTCACTAGTACTGGCACTCCTCCTGGTATTCTGCAATAAAATCAAGCACTGAGCTACTAGTGGCCTGAGCTGGTTTCCCTTCACAAATGAGCTCCAGGTGTACAGATATCAGGCTTTATGCCAACAGAAACCCTTTTTCTGATGGCCTCACACCACACTGCAGTACCGTGACTCCCTTCCCTGCAGCCCTAGACATGCAGCAGCCGGAGGAGGCTTTCCTTTCAGATAACCCACTTTGTGGCCATACTACATGAGGGGTTGCCATTCCCAAGATACCTCATCACCCTGAAGTCCCAACAGTGCCGCATCCTACTACTACTAGGTAACTGTACCTCCTTCCTCCATCCCCCCACACACACTGTCCTCACATCCCACCACCTCACACCATTACATTGGCTTTGGTGTGACTTACTTTCATTGTAACCACTGTTTCTTCCAGGAAATAGAAGAGCACACCTGATCTGTTTCCTTGTCTGTAAAATCTCTTTTCTTCAAGCTTCCTTAAGTTGGCTGAGTGTTCGAAATGACTAGCAGAGAGTTTCTGTGCCCTTCGCTTGTAGGTCTCTATGGTAACAGCGTGGTCAGCTCAACACTTGTCTAGAAACTGTCTAGAAACTCAGCGTTGATCCTACCTGTAGGCGCACTGGTGACGTGAATGAGGCTCTGGTCCTTGACAGCTTGGGTGTGAGTGTGCTGGTGTTTGGGTATGTTTGCCAACAGGATGCTGGGTGTGATGGATACATTCCACTGTTGTGTGCACAAAGCAGGCTGTGTTTCTCCCTGAGTACCAGACTGTTGCCAAACTTCTCCGGTGTGCATTGTACACATGTGCCTGAACGGTGTGCCACTCTTGGACATCTACAGCTCACCTAAATAGAATCAGTCATTCTCCCTGGGGCTTCTGGGAGTGAGAGACATAGATGGAGATAGAGTGACATGGGGGTGGAAGGGGGAGGCCATCTAGTGAATCGTCAAAGCTTGGCAACATAACCCCTCTGATAGTGACTGGCATTCACGACTGATGGTACATGGCTGGCTTCATGGCTGCATAGCTGTGGGTCTTGCTGCCTCACCAGCTGCAACCACACGCACAACACATGCAGCTACGTACAAGTACACATGCAGCTACATACATGTACACATGCAGCTACGTACATGTACACATGCAGCTACGTACAAGTACACATGCAGCTACGTACATGTACACATGCAGCTACGTACAAGTACACATGCAGCTACGTACAAGTACACATGCAGCTACATACATGTACACATGCAGCTACGTACAAGTACACATGCAGCTACGTACAAGTACACATGCAGCTACGTACATGTACACATGCAGCTACGTACAAGTACACATGCAGCTACGTACAAGTACACATGCAGCTACGTACATGTACACATGCAGCTACGTACAAGTACACATGCAGCTACGTACAAGTACACATGCAGCTACGTACATGTACACATGCAGCTACGTACAAGTACACATGCAGCTACGTACAAGTACACATGCAGCTACGTACAAGTACACATGCAGCTACGTACATGTACACATGCAGCTACGTACAAGTACACATGCAGCTACGTACATGTACACATGCAGCTACGTACAAGTACACATGCAGCTACGTACATGTACACATGCAGCTACGTACAAATACACATGCAGCTACGTACATGTACACATGCAGCTACGTACATGTACACATGCAGCTACGTACAAGTACACATGCAGCTACGTACAAGTACACATGCAGCTACGTACATGTACACATGCAGCTACGTACAAGTACACATGCAGCTACGTACATGTACACATGCAGCTACGTACAAGTACACATGCAGCTACGTACAAGTACACATGCAGCTACGTACAAGTACACATGCAGCTACGTACATGTACACATGCAGCTACGTACATGTACACATGCAGCTACGTACAAGTACACATGCAGCTACGTACAAGTACACATGCAGCTACGTACATGTACACATGCAGCTACGTACAAGTACACATGCAGCTACGTACAAGTACACATGCAGCTACGTACAAGTACACATGCAGCTACGTACATGTACACATGCAGCTACGTACAAGTACACATGCAGCTACGTACAAGTACACATGCAGCTACGTACATGTACACATGCAGCTACGTACAAGTACACATGCAGCTACGTACAAGTACACATGCAGCTACGTACATGTACACATGCAGCTACGTACAAGTACACATGCAGCTACGTACAAGTACACATGCAGCTACGTACAAGTACACATGCAGCTACGTACATGTACACATGCAGCTACGTACATGTACACATGCAGCTACGTACATGTACACATGCAGCTACGTACAAGTACACATGCAGCTACGTACATGTACACATGCAGCTACGTACAAGTACACATGCAGCTACGTACAAGTACACATGCAGCTACGTACATGTACACATGCAGCTACGTACAAGTACACATGCAGCTACGTACATGTACACATGCAGCTACGTACAAATACACATGCAGCTACATACAAGTACACATGCAGCTACGTACATGTACACATGCAGCTACGTACAAGTACACATGCAGCTACGTACATGTACACATGCAGCTACGTACGTACATGTACACATGCAGCTACATACAAGTACACATGCAGCTACGTACATGTACACATGCAGCTACGTACATGTACACATGCAGCTACGTACGTACATGTACACATGCAGCTACGTACATGTACACATGCAGCTACGTACGTACATGTACACATGCAGCTACGTACAAGTACACATGCAGCTACGTACAAGTACACATGCAGCTACGTACATGTACACATGCAGCTACGTACATGTACACATGCAGCTACGTACAAGTACACATGCAGCTACGTACAAGTACACATGCAGCTACGTACATGTACACATGCAGCTACGTACAAGTACACATGCAGCTACGTACAAGTACACATGCAGCTACGTACATGTACACATGCAGCTACGTACAAGTACACATGCAGCTACGTACAAGTACACATGCAGCTACGTACAAGTACACATGCAGCTACGTACAAATACACATGCAGCTACATACAAGTACACATGCAGCTACGTACATGTACACATGCAGCTACGTACAAGTACACATGCAGCTACGTACAAGTACACATGCAGCTACGTACATGTACACATGCAGCTACGTACAAGTACACATGCAGCTACGTACATGTACACATGCAGCTACGTACGTACATGTACACATGCAGCTACGTACAAGTACACATGCAGCTACGTACATGTACACATGCAGCTACGTACATGTACACATGCAGCTACGTACATGTACACATGCACACACAATACATGCACATGTACGCACACACACACACATACACACATATGCACACACACGCTCACACTCATGCACACACGCACACACACACACACACACACATACACACACACACACACACACACACACACACACACACACACACACACACACACACACACACAACACACACAAAAAAACACACAAAAACATACACACACAACACACACAAAAAAACACACACAACACAAACACAGTACAGAAGGCATCCAAGCTGAATACACTGTTGAAGGTTAGTTGCTATTCTACACACAGTGTTAAGTGTCCTGCCACATTCCACAGACTGTGTGTCCAGAACACCTATGTACGTACTTCTCAACTGAACAATGTCATGTCACTGGCAGTTGCAATTTCGGTACCTCATGCCAGCAAAGCTGGTGCATAGTTTGTCTGATAGTGATTGTGATACTGTGATGGATCATACCACAACCATGTAGGTAATACCTAAGGCAGTGATGTGTCATGTGGTCTGACAATGGTCTGCTGCTAATGGGGTTTCGGCTATACACCACATTGCTAATGGCTTCCATGGGAACTCTTCTCCTGAAAAGAGGTACTCATGCCACAATGACCCATCCACAGCATGGTAAGTGTAGGGTATTTTGTTGGTGTGATGGTACATTGGTTCTCAAAGGACTGCGGTTTGGAACTGGAGGCTTGTGGTGGTTGTAAGGTACTATTTTGTCTTGCTGTCAGCTAAGGGTAGACTGACAGCGGGCAGCCAGACAGCGGGCACCAGCCAGACAGGTAGCCTGGAAGACATGACATCAGAGCCACTCCCGGAACACCTGTAAAGTTAAAATTAAGTCACCCCCATTGCAGCTGTGCTCTCTGAACTGATGCGTCCACCCTTTGGTCTATAGACCTTGTGGGTTGTAAAGTGAGGGCTTCTCAGCTGGCTGAATGTAGGATACACAGTCCTGTGGTACCAGCTTGAAGGTGGATGAAAATTGTGCCGATGCTTTGACTGTGATGCTCCAGTCTTCTTTAGGGCGAAGATGGCTATCTCTGATATCTTCGCCCTGAAGAAGACCGGAGCGGCACAGTTGAAAAGTCGGCAGAATTTTCATCCACCTTCAAGCTGGTACCAGAGAGCTGTGCATCCAGTGTGGGTTACGTAGTCTGATGTAGTGTTTGTTGGCATGGTTACGGTGGTGATCTGTGTGTGCCTGTGCTTGTCCCATGCAGAACATCATGGCACGAATAGCCTACTACCAGCCTGAAGACCCACTGCAGTTCATGTTGCAGGAATTTGAGAAAGTGCGCCAAGGAAAGCAACTGGAAGAGCTTTAGTTGGCATGACAACTAACTTTGTGTTTTGATGAAACCTGCCTCCAAACTTTTCATATTTTGTTGTGTACACATACACACATACATACTAAAAGTACATACATATGTATGTACTTTTAGTGTTTTTTGGTTTGCTGATTGGTCTATCCCTGTCATGTGACACGTGTGTACACATGTGGGGCGTGGCTATGAATGTGGCTCTACTTGGATCACCTCAGTGAGAAGTTGTGTCGTGTCTATGCACACACACCCTACATCTCGCATGTGTACGTGCCCACCTGTGTAGTCTCAGGACAGGCACACTTGAATTTATTAGATATTCAATTGAGAAGCTGACTGAAATGTATGCAAACATTGCATATAAGTTTTAGCAACCAAAAGGCATCAAAGCAGCAGCAGCAATGTCTGAGGAACAGGTCATGGAGCACATCATTGGCTTCTCTGTGTACATAGCTTCAGCTGACTGACCAGCTACGTGCGTGTAGCTGCATGCCCCACAACCAGCGTGCAAACAACTGAAGACCACTTCTCGACTATACGCACAAACATGCACCGAGTCACTGAGTCCTGCGAGAGAACATAATCAGAAAGCCAATTGACATTAAACTTCATTAATTCATGTATTAGTATCGACTAATTGGTGCATATACATATATAATGTTGTCTCTGACATTTGTTACAAACAACAATCACACTAGCAACACAATTAAGACGTGTGGCCAGCTTGTAGGGGAAGCTCTCATACATTCCATGTATAGATTGATACATACATATGCTTCTATACACGTGGGGCATGCATGCATGGGGTATACAGTATGTACATACTATGTGTGACAGTGCTGTCAGTCAACAAAGGTATAATACAAAATTAGCAATATTGCATTACTGTATTCCATAGGGATTTCATGTCTGCAGAGGAGAAGGATCAAAGAGAGCTTTAATGTGGCAAGAGTTGCAGGCAGCTATGCGAGTAAGCACAACTGTTAGCTGATGCACCTGATTAGGACTCCATTTGGTCTACATGTGGACCTGTATCCAGCAGCTACGTAGCTGGCACTAAAGTGGGGCTTGTTACATTCTGACATTGCACAGCTAATTGTGTGTGTGCGTGCGTGCGTGTGTGTGTGTGTGTGCGTGTGCGTGTGTGTGTGTGTGTGTGTGTGTGTGTGTGCTATGAGAAGAATGAGCTATACACACTTAACACCATTGCAACAGAGCCACTGGTTACCATGGACACAGGGAGAAGTAGTCCATCAACATAGCACAACAAAACAAACACAAGTGGGGCTTCACTTCGCTGGCGCTGCACAGTCACGTTGCAGCTGCATACCACCTTTATCTCCTCCTGTGTGTGTGTGTGTGTGTGTGTGTGTGTGTGTGACTGTACCACCAGCCCCCCTTTATCTCTGAACCCAGTCCTACCAGCTGGAGGTCAGTTGAGCCTCACACAGCTCCTCGTACTGAGTGGAACAACTGGTTTGCCTGCTAAATCAAGTCACACAATCATTTATGATGAGGCATATGGACATGTGGAGCTTGATGCGGAGTGTGGGATCTGATGTACCTCCTCCACCTAAACGCATTCGAGTCTGTGGAGACATTCTGGGCATGTTAATACACAAGATGTTACAGAAACCTGTGTTAAGATAGCCTCAATCTGTGGGCCTAGCCTCTACAGACAGATGGATGCGTCACAGCGGTAGACTGGAATGCTTTAGTGTGGTATTTGGGGCAGGAAGGCTGGCTGTTGAAGAGAGATGGATGCCCAATTCTGTGACCATCACAGACAGCTTATGTTGTACCTATGGGATGGCATGCCCTTTCACGCCTGGACTCACACACAGTGGCACAACACTCCCATCTTGCTTGGAGGGGAAAGCGTCCTACTCCTACCTTGCCTCAGCCTCCCTCCCTCCTTCCCTCCTTCCCTCCCCCTCCCACAGAACACACCATCAGGCTTTGGGGTCTACCCTCACAGGCTCCTCTTTGCCACCAAGCATTCCAGACTCCTTCTCAACACCAACATCTTTCACATTCTGGTAATCTGGCTCTGTCCTCTCCAAGTTGGACTCTTCCGCACCTTCTCCATCTGGAAACTCCTCCCCTGCGTCCAGGAACTCGTACTCACTTGGTTTCGGCTTTGGTGGGCGGGGCGGAACAGGCGGGGGCGCCTCCCCATCATCCTTGCCTTGTGACGACTGCATGGATGGACACAAACCATTAGAAGCATGGCATCCTGTACAAGATGTTACTATAAATAGCAAAAGCAGTGATGTCACACACAGACGGGATATGACACTGAAGCCAGTCCAACGCTGAATGTACTATACAATCACAGTAGGTGAGGGCACAGTAATCAGGTCACAGGAGGCATGCTGAAACCGTGCAAGCACCAAGGGGTTCATCTCCCAACTTTGTACTTCATAAGTAGCCCATTACCCTCTATCCGGTCTCCCCCACTCAAGGAACACTCACTAGAGCTTTGTTCAATGCAGAGATATCCTCATAGACATGCTCCGCCGCCGCTTGAAGAATCGGCTTTGAGATGTCCCGTGTTGAAGCCTTAGGCTGCTGAGGCACGCCAGGGGTCAATGACGTTGCCATGGAAGCCTCGCTCAACTCGCTGTACCCTGAGGTGGGTCGGGTAGAGAGCAGCAGGCTCGTGTTGTCCGAGCTGAGTCTCCGCTGTGCATAGCCGACACGCGAGGGCTGGCGGAAGCTGCGGGAAGTTGCCCTCAGTCGTA
>OX465045.1:584011-589011 GCA_949841015.1 Aplysina aerophoba
TGACTTCTCGATTGTTTCCATGTCTGTGAGCATGCCGGCAATCTCCTCCAAGGTTTCACCAGCATCGCTGTCAATAGTAAGGTACTCTTCACCAAACGTCACAAACCAACTGATCATCTGCAAATACAGACCATGGTGGCATGGCAAGAGATGGACACACGTATGCGTGACCACAGTGAATACATGTGCACACACACACAGGCAAACACACACGCACACACACACGCACGCACGCACGCACGCACGCACACACACACATACACACACGCACACACACACACACACACACACACGGCTCACCATCCTTGCCTCTTCCTCAAACTTCCTTACTCTAAAGTTGTCACTGAGTCGACTGCACCGAACGGTCCACAACAGGTCCAGCTTCACCTTCACTTCAGTCACGTTCTTCAGCAGGTGCCTCACATACCTCAGGGAGCTCTGAAACTCGGGGTTTTCCTTCAGCGAGGGATGGGGGGACTCCATCACGGTGATCAATCGCTTGCCCTCATCCATGAGTTGCGTGACATGAAGAGACCGCATCATTGCACTCCACTTCTCTTGGTGGTTTCTGTGCACAATGATATACATTCCCATGGGCATAGTTAATACAGTCACATGTACACTACATACATACAATACACAGAAGAAGGTAGGCATTCTTCTACAATTTTAGCAGTTGTACGAAGTGCAGAGTAATGAATACACATGTAAATTCTTGAGTCTCTACGACATTACATCACTCTAAGACACCCATTTACCTAGCCACTCAGGCGTCTACAAGCACTAAAACATGTTATTGTCATTAGTCTGGCCTGGTAGCCCCTATTCCAGCTAGGCGTCACATGTGCATAGTACGGGTGTGTCTTGTGGATCACTTCAGGGAACACTCTTACAGCGCAAGGCATGTCAGTACGTAGCCACATATTCCAGACACTCACTTCAGAGCAGACTCAGCCTCGGCTGTCGTGGAGGGCAGTTCCGAGTTCAGTTCGTCAATAACAGTGGAAAGTTGACTGGATATTGACTTGCAGTCGCTCATAAAGGGCTCCACTTTCTGTATCAGTAAATAGAATAGCCAGTATGACTTTTCCACCACCTCAGCCCACAGAGCTGCTGCTGCTCTTGCACTCACCAGTCGGTACTTGACCCACTCCTGGTGGTCATACACCAAGCTGCCTCCAAGGTCCGAGGTGAGGCTAGACTCGTCAATGTATTGCAGGAGACCATGGTAGTCATCCAGATGGACCACCTAAGGAGATGGACACACACACGTACACACGTACACACACACACGCACGCACGCACACACACACACACATTGTATAACCCACCAAACCCACCCACAACCCACAACATGTTACAATCCTCCTGTACAAAGGAGAATTCTCGTCTACTTCTATTCACATTTTACTTTAAGCTAAAAGTTTCCGAGATCCCACGACAGCTTTCATTTGTAGAGGAGTCTAGCGTAAGTGGCTACACCACTGTGTGTGTGCATGCACCTGTGTGAAATGTACGTATGCATGGTGTGTGCGCACACACATACTCAGGTCGTCTGTATGCTGGCCTGTAGATAAAATAGAACACATTTTTACTATCCCCTCCACACTCCACCACTCAGCCGTGGCACCACCCAGTCAGCTCTGGCCAACAAGTCTGCTGTACCTTGCATGTAGCTGAGGACTCAACGCATGTCAGCTGTGTGTCCAGCTCCTGTTCTGCGCCGGCCACTGGCTTGATCACCAGCAGCCATCGCAGCAGGCCAGGCAGAGTGGCCTGCAGATGAGAGATGCATCAGAGCACTGCACCGCGGTGCACACACTACATTGTGTGTGTGTGTGTGTGTGTGTGTGTGTGTGTGTGTGTGTGTGTGTGTGTGTGTGTGTGTGTCCATCCAATGTAGTGCCCACCTGAAACTTCCCCACAGCCTGCAGCAATGTGGTCACAGCAATAGGGGACAGTGTTGTACCGTTGATGATAATGGTGATGCCCTTGTTCTTGTCACCGTTCCCTGATATGGTCGAAAAGTGGAGGAGGAGGTCAAGTGCCTCCTTCTGTTTCAGTTCCGTTGTGGAGCTGGGTTCCAGATGGGCTGAGCAGGTGATTACTGGAGTACCATCCTTGGCACGACCACCTGCGTTCATTTGTACAAGCACCAATTCAAGCATGTGAAGAGTTGGTCAGACCAAGACGTCTGGTCAGACTGTCCAGTACCAATGACGGATCAAGTGAAAAGAACAGACCAGAATTTATGGCGTAATGTATTAGTACGCATTTAGTGTTAGGTTTAGGGTAAGGGTTGGTTTTATATTGTCCTGTGGGCTGGTCCGTTCTTTTCACTTGATCCCCAATGACTAGTCACTGGCGTACCTGAGAGGTAAATGACTCCACTGAGGAGGACCTCCAGAGGCAACTCAACCGAGTGAACCTGACCAGTCTCGGTCACTATCATACATACGTATGGCAGACAGACAGACAGACAGACAGACAGACAGACAGACAAAGGTCATTGAGGTATTATACGAACAACAGAGACAGAGCATTGGAATTTGTGTTACTGAAATAATCATCTCACGGTCTTCTTCTCTGTTGCGTAGCAGGCTGGCAGACATTATCGTACGCGCGCGCACAACGCCTGCAAACAAGCAAGAGCCAACATGAAGCAAACCGTGTCACTTCTCGCCACATGCTCACTACCACCACCATCTCCCCCCTCCCTCCATCTACATGCCCCGAGAGTCAAGCGAAAGAGGTACACCACTGGGGTACTTACAACGCCAGACGATTGGCTTTGCTGATCCTTCACAAGTAAAGTTCTTGGTCGTGATCGGTTGGCAGGGGAGGGTCTGTCAGTGAGGCATAGTGATTTAGTATAAGTAACTAAACGATATATAAAACATCTTATGAATATAAATACTTATATTATATTGTGGAACATAAGTCAACGACGTGTAGCAACAAATATAAATATTTTCTTTTCCTAAAATGGCTACCGCAGACTGGCCCGAGAACTGGCCGGAGGACTGCACATCCGAGTCGCCCAACAACCAGGAAGCAGATGAAGAAGAAGACGAAAGTTACTCACTCACACACGATACGGATTCGCGTCCGACAGAGAGCAAGGAAGCACCTAAACATCCCGGAATACCGGAGCTAGAAAGCATTCCTAGTCACGTAGAAATGGATTTGTTGCAGCGGTCAGCAGGCAGCTTCAGGTACGTGTGTGTGCGCGCATGTGTAAATGTTTTGCACCGTGCCTTACTCCCGTACCTAAATGCGCCCCAGTCCTCTGCCAGCGCAAACTCAGTCTCAATGGCCAGATGTTCCGGATATTGTGGAGGACCAGAATGGGGTGCAGTACAGTGGGTATGAGTCGGAAGAACAGCTCACAGACATCATACAGCTAATGAAGGCGGATCTATCAGAGCCGTACTCAGTGTACACTTACCGGTACTTCATCCATCAGTGGCCCCACCTGTGCATGTTGGTAAGGGGGTGAGGGGGTGTAGAGGTGCAAGGTGGTTGGCGGCGATTTCACATCATTCATTGGTCAGGGAAGGTTGCATTACTGTTGTTGCTTAGCCCACCATCATTTTATTATTTCAACTACACCGCAAGTATACCTAGTGCAGCTAGTCAGGAAATTTGATAAATATGCCAAATTGAGTTTGTCACATTCACTGTATGCTCATTCAATTGTATGCAATTCTAAGAAGCCCATGCATGTGTACATGTCAGTCGTGCCAGACCTGGACGTTGTCTTTTCACCCACCCATTTAGCTTGACACACTTTGCTCTGCAGGCGCACTGTGAGAAGAAGTGTGTGGGTGCCATTGTGTGCAAGTTAGACAGGCATCGTGGTACTGTACAGAGAGGCTACATTGCAATGTTGGCGGTGGACAAGGACTTTAGGAAGAAGAAGATTGGTGTGTTAGCTATGCAGGAGGGTTTAGTTGGGCTGTGTACTCAAAAACAAGAGACAAAGAGGAATGCGTGTGTTTTGTGCACATCTGCAGGCTCCAATTTGGCGAAGAAAGCCATTTTCCAGATGATCAGAAGCAAGGAGGGATGTGATGAGGCGAGTTAACAGAAGGATTACACTTTACTTCCAAGCTCATTGCATCAGTAATAGTTAAGTGAATGGTTGATTAACTGCTACAGCAAATTGCTAAATAACGGCTGTGTGTAGTACTCCACCTCTCTCGCTCTGCTTGCAGGTTGTTTTGGAGGCAGAGGTGACAAACAAGGCTGCACTGGGACTCTATGCAAACCTAGGATTCGTCAGAGACAAATACCTGCACAGATACTATTTGAATGGGGCTGATGCGTACAGGCTTAAACTGTGGCTGACAGAAAAATCGCTTCAGTATTGATTTATCCCTGTCAGAGATTAATTATCATGAATATCTTTATGCCACTGTGTTGCGTAATAACCTAGAGGGTAATATGCCTTTCCTGCGGGGAAGTTGTTGTACTTGGCTCTGAAGCAAGTTGCACGTCCTGTGTCCAGACAGCTGCAGGCTTTCTCGCGTAATAATAGCTTTATGAGACGGAGAATCCTTGTCCCAACCGGACAGCGTAAGCTACCGTACCAGTGTCTTTGTTTCAATCGCATATTAAAGTGCAGTCTGACTATCCTCTAAGTATGCATGATGCCGCATAGTTCTCTTGGGGGGAGGGTCGAATACGCCTGACTAAATGCCATAGTGCATGAGATATGCAGCACCGACTGCGCCAGCTTGTCTGGACTATGATTTAAGCATATATATATAGCTTTGCAACCACCAGATACGTGTTCAAATACCTTGAGATAGAAGAGCATGTGCAATTGTGAGTGTATACCTTACCATTGGCAGGCTAACTGCTAGTCTGACGTAGCCAGATCCCTTCCTACGTCCATTCCTACAATGACATACATCATTACTGAGGCAGGAGGAGGTCTACATTGGATTATTTGGCTGAATGCTTGAAAGCACAGTACATTCACCTCGTACCAAGTT